>JAQFXP010003948.1:0-11500 GCA_034693685.1 Belba bartosi | reverse complement strand
GCAATAAAGCGCAGGAGCATTATATAGTTATTAAAAGAGCTAGCTAATTGTGACTTTACTCATTGCAGCAATAAGCGATTATAAAAACATTTTGCACATTAAAAAATAGATTTTAAAATTATTTATTTATTTAATGCCAAAAATAATGTGCCGTAAATGGTAATATAAAAAACAATTTCAAAAATGGTAAACCCTAAAATAATGTTTATGTAAGTTATTAATAGAATAAAAATTATTTTTACTTTATCCTTTTTGACAATTTATTATCGATATTATTATTTTTGACATATTATTTTTAACATTCTCATTTTCAACATTGTCATTATTATTATTACTATTTATAGAATTTTTATTTTTAAATTCCTGTTTTCAACATTATTATTTTTAACATTAAATATTAAAATTTTTCAATAAATATTTCCTAAAAAAGTGTACATATTATTAGTGATATATTTATTACTTCAATATAGAAAGATGAAAAAGCTACAATTAACCAGTTATTAGACTGATATACATTACGCACAAATATTTTTAATTTCTAAAAAATAATGCTCGTGTTAGTTCTAGATCATCTTGGCTAAAATAATTTTTAAACCAAAAATTAAAAAATAAATAAATTCCAAGATTGATTTTAGTGCAAAGATTTTATTTGTAAAATATTTACTTTAATTAAAACTTTAAGTCAATATTAATTTCTTTACAAAAATAGAAAAACAATTAAATTAAGTCTAATTTTTCGAAATAACTTTTTTCTTAGTTTTGAGCCCATTTTTGGCCTTAACAGTCGTAATCTTGGTTTCACTTCCTTCAGCCCTATCATTGCCATCAGGTCTGTCATTGCGGTCATTGGAATTGTTGCCGTCGAGTGACTCTGAGGCCTGTTTTTCCTTTTGTTTGTTAAGAAGCGCCACATTTTCGATCATTTTCTCTAATCGTTTCACTTCATCGAAATCTTTTTGCGACGAATAGACCGGTTCTATACCAGTGTTGTACTTCTGTTCAGAGTTTTTCAATTGTTTTACCACATCATAATTGGACAGATAGTCGGCCTCATCTGGTTCGGAATTGACCATGCCACTTAAGCCACTCTGGCCTCTTAGCTCATCATTACGATTGCGCTTTCGAGGCCTCTGTCTGTCCTTATGATACATATGTCCGCTTTTGCCGGTTTGGTCCCTCTGGTTGTCATAAGATGCCCTCTCGGAGTCATATTCGTCGGGATTGCCGTAATTTTCAATTTTGTCGTAATCTCTAGTCCTGTCAATGTCTGACTCTGAGTCTGTGTTGTCTGTGTTGTCCGTATGTGCGGCCAATGAGTCTCTATATATAGGATTTAGTGGCAATCGATTTCTATTATGTTTGCGTCGATTGTCTTCTTCTGGTGTTCTCTTTTCATCTTCTTTTTCATTTGAAAACTCTTTTTCTCCATCACTGGTAAAGTCTCTCAAATTGTCCAAAAATGTTTCGAATCCTTTCGCGTCATCGACGGTCTCTTTCCCAAACTCCTTCACATCTTTGGCAATACTCGCCTGCATTTCATCTGACTCTCCCTCTTTGATCGGCTCCGGCTGGTCGTCTCGATCGTTAATCAGCTCATGTCGGGCCGGGTTTCTCTGCATTTGTTGGTAATCCTTTCGGGGCTCATACTCTTGAAGGTCATGCTGTTCGCTCGGGTCAATCTGGTCGTCGAGGTTATAGTAAGGTTCGTAAGGATCGGGTGCGAACTCTTTCATATGATTGAGAATTTGTTTGTTTTTGGTCGGTTCGTGATCTTCCTCCTGCTCCGGATAGTAGTAAACCCTTTCTATCGCTTTATACAACTTTTTTGGTTTTTCAGTCGTTTTTCTCTTATAGCCTCTGTTACGGTTATCCCTACTGTCCCCACTGTCCCCACTGTCCCCACTATCCCCACTCTCGTCGCTGTCAGGATTTTCCTGATTGATGTAATGAAGAAAATTTGGGTCTTCGTTGGGAAGACGTCTATCGCCCTTAAACTCGTCGCCTCTGTGTAATTCCAGTGGTCCGGGAGTGTCCTCAATAGGTTCCGGATCTTCATTATACTGATTCAACCTCACGTGTGGGTAGTTTCTTGCGCCTTGAAAGTAAGGAAGGTCTGGAATGTCCCCAGAAGTGGACAGTATAGGTATGTTCACTTCGTCGCGATGGTTGGCTGCGGTCTGCGGATCGATATCTGCTTTTTGTTGACTTTTATTTAAACTATTTAATGGCTTAACAACTGCTGTCTTAACGATCTGCTGATATAATATCAAAAGCAAACCAATTGATAATATATTGTTACCAAACTGTAATACAAATCAATGGAAAATATATAAACGTTAAGTAATTTTTAACTTAAATAATTTTAGGTTAATTCAACTTTAAAATATAATCAATCAATATTTTAATTTCATAATAATTGTTTTATGAATCAAATCAACACTTTTTGCAAACATTAAACGTATAGGTGCGAAAAAGTATAGTTTATGTCAGGCTAAATTTAGTTAACTTTATAGTTATCAACAGTTAATCGTAGGTTTCGTTGAATATTTAAATAAAAATATGATTTACACTATTATTAAATTTTTTGTTTCAAAAAATTTGTTTCAAAACATCTCACTTAAAATTCAAGTTAAAATTAATGTAAAATTTGAAATAAAATCGTGTATTAAAACTAATTAGTATTTATTGATTTTGAAAAGTTGTTTTATAAAAAACAATTTAAAAAATTTAAATTATTCCCAATTTATTATATTAGATCTAAACTATTTAAAATAAACTATAATAAAAAAATAGAATTGTGTCACTACTATGTTTTTGTGTAACTTTCAAATAATTTTATTATATTTTAATATAAAAATATACATAAAATTTAAAATATGAAAAAATTAATTTGCAAAGTGAAATATTTTCGAATTTAAATGTTTGTACATTTGCCAAAACAATTGCACAAAATACAAACTTACCTTAAATAACATAATTGGCACTAATCTTAAATGAAAGTAAATCGAAATAAATACTCATATGAAATATGACTCGAATAAGGCTTCGATACAAATGACAAAATTCTGTAAAAATATTTTCGCTTTTCTTTTAAATAGTTCGATTCAAACAACTTTTATAGGTTTTGATTAGTTTTTACTTCAAAACTATTCAGTGAACAAAATCATCAAATTTTTTTTGTGTGATATCAATCAAACTATTAATTCAAGTGAAACGACTTCTTAACTTATATAACTAAAAGAAATTAAATAAAGTAATAAAAAAGGAGTTTGTTAAATTAAAGTGAGAGGAAGTGCCATTCAGTGCGGGAACATCTATTCAATTAAAATTTTCTAATTGTAAGTCATTTGTGTTTTATGAATAAAACTGTTAATATCGACAAATACGGAAATAATAATGCCAACCAACCAGACTATTTTATTTCACTTCAATATCTTTTGTTTTTCTGTTTGTTTGAATCAAAAGTATTATAAATAATTTTTTAAAAATTATTAATTGACAAAGTTGATAATTAATTAATTCAACATTGATTTAATTATTAAATTTATTTTAAATAATTTATTAGTTTTGAAATTGTAAATACACTTATTAATGAACAAACAAAATTTATATAAATATTAATTTATTTTATTTGTACCAATTTAAAATAAACTTTAATAAATATATTGATATAATAATTAAACATATAAAGTTTTACACATATTGTATAAAGTGATCATACAAAAAAAAGTTAACTAAACCATTCATTAAAATTAATTCATGTGAATTTTTTTAAATTGCAATATAAGTTATATATTCGAAACTTACTTGTACTGATTAATAAAATAATTATAAAAGTTCAAACTTATTGAATACCTGGTAGACCGATGTCTCCATTGCCTATCAAACGCCTTAATAGACTGATAGGTAAGTGAATTATTTTTAGATCTAGTTTTGACGGATCCAATTCTTCAGATTCATAACTGTCCATGTTGCTTTTATTTGCATCTTCATAGACACCAGATCTGGATTGAGATTTTAATTTTTGAGCCAAAGATGAGGTTTTGACATCTTTTGGATTTTCATCTAAACATTCTTCTTCTTCTGGAGCGGAATAATCGTTGGAATCACTCGAATAGTTTGGTTTAGAAAGTGAACTGAATTTAGTAATGGATTCAGTGTTTGGATTATAATTATTGTTTGAAATTAATTGTGAATTTGAATTATAATAATTGGAAGAAAGAGGTGAAAAGTTTGTCGCATAAGTGCTTAATGGTATTGAATGAGAATTAATTTGATTTATATTAGACATAATTGGTTGGAAATCAGTTTTATAGTTAAATAAAGGGTTGGGTCGAAAGTTTGTATTATATGTATTCGTTGGCATTGATTGAGAAGATTCATCAATAATAGGCTTTTGACTCAAAGAAGTACTCGAATAAGAATTTGGAGAAACAATTTGATAGTTATTGTCGTAGTTTTGTTTGAAAGCTCTTAAACTATAAGTATTGGCAGAAATTGGTTGAGAATATGAGTTTAGGGATTGTGGCACAGCTTTGACATTAGAAATGGGGGAACGAGAGGATAGTTCGGCATTTCTGTTGGTTTTCTCGTATTCAGTATAATAATTAGGATTATTATTATTATTGTTGTTATTGTTATTTTGATAATAATTATTAAACTCTTTACGAGTTCGCGAATCGCTATATCGAAAATCGCTGCTTTCGTCCGAATCAGTATTTATTGGATTTGAGGCAAAATTTTCTTTCTCTTTGTTCGCATCGTTAGAGTTCTCAGAATTTTGTAAACTTTTGTATAAAGATCTGCCATTTGTTGAGACACTGGTTGGAGTATAGCTCTTAAAATCATTTTTCGTATTCACAGAATCATAATTAGCTTCAATAGTATCAGCCGTTCCGTAATCCGAGTTTTCAGTTTGCTTTTCATCGCTTGACTTAATGTTTTGCAAATCATTTGTATTTTTTGCACCGAATTCAGTGACAACTGAATCAAAATCGGCTAAACTTTGCGTTCGTTGCTCTTTGGTCTGTCTGTGAGGAACTGGAGATCTTAAAAGAGTTATTTTGTCGTTAGATTGCAAATAATGGTTTGGGTTGTGAACCACTGGAGAACTTTTATACGATATGGATGATAGACTTGGCATCTCTTGTGGACTCGAGTTTTCTTCCGATTCATTTTCTTCTGATTGAGTCATTAGTTGAAATTTGATATACTTTTGTTGTTCTTCTAATTGTTGGCTTATATTATACTTTATTGGCTTTTGTGGTTGACTTAACTTTTGTAATAATCTCTGTGTCGTGAGATTTGGTTTGAAATCATTTTGTTCGTATTGTTCAACTGGTTTACTCAATACTTTTTTTGACTCAGGAGTCCTCTCGTATCCATTTGTCTGCTTATCGAACGATTTTTTCATTTTTGATCCATTTTGAGTCAATAAAGTTGAAGACAATATCTCATAAATGGTCGGATGTTTTGCGGATAACGTATTTCTAATATATAGAGGAATTGCAACGATTGTCGGCTGTGTTCCAGACTTTGAATCACTCGTTAGAAGACTCTCAATGTTTGTGTTTAGAGATTGTCTCAGATTGTTATTATATGCAGAAGTTATCGGAATATTATACGATTGCAACCCATTGTAGAGTTTGGTCTCACAAAAACATATGCCGTTTCTTAAGACCAAATGTAGAAACACAATCAGAAAAATCTGTTGAAATAAAAGTTAAGTTTTAAGAATTAAATCACTTATAAAAAGTTAGATTCTATGCTTTAATTAAAAATAATTGATAATTTAGAGTTTTTATTTATTATTTATATACTACAGTATTAAGAAATAAATTATAATTTAAATAAAATATAGTAACATATATAATTTATCTACAATAAAACCAATTACAGTATATACAATTAAATATAAATTTTATTACTTTCCCATTAGTTTTTTAAAATTATCAAATTGTTATCTTACCTTAAAAATCATAATTGTGAAATATTATTAATTTTTATTATTTAAACAAATAAAACTTAAAATTTAATAGAAAAGACAAATTAGTATTAGTTTTAGTAAATTGTTTATAGAGTTAGGAAGAATCATTTATTAAATACAGCAAACTTATAGAGACTTGTAGTAAATGTGAAGATAAAAATCAAAAACAGTATACATATAGTGGGAAATTGTTGGAAAGGCAGTGATTTTACTCTATTGATCACATTATGTCCTCTTTAATAAAGCTAACCTCCAATCCAGTCATCATATAATTAATTACTAGGGATTGAACGCCAAATAATCCTCTTTCAGATCACTCAACTGTATACTTACTGGTGCTGATGATGACACTGGCAATGGCCTACTGAACTTGAAATTGAGACAATTATAATATATAATATAATTCATTTAATCTATTTATTAATTGCATTAATTTAACTTTGTCATTATTTTATCAATATACAGCCAATGCCAAAACTAACTATATACTGTAGCTGAAAACGTAATAAATAAATAAATTCTTTATTATATCATCATAAATTTATTATTGCTACTTTGGAATTTTATTAAAAATTTCGCTGGTTTTAAAAATTGCCATTTTTCCCCTTTAGCATTTGGTTTGCGAAAATGTACTCTCCTTCTATGATTTGTCCATGGAAAATATTTTTGAATTTTGTAGCCAAGATTTAAAACAAATTTCTAAATTAGTGCTAAATCCGGTTAAAATTTAGTTAAAACAATTAAATTTAGTTCAAATCTGGTTTAAATCCAGTTAAAGTAAATTAAAATTATACTGTATAAGTTTTCAAAGCATTTTTAAAACCTCCCCTGATCTCCCTGAATCAATCGAACTTCTACAACTTCCGAACCAATATTAATATTAGACAGAGATCGAGAAGGTCGGCCGATCTAGGGGGAGAGAATCAGGAGAGGGATTTTTTCAAAATTTTGGCCAAAAGCCTAGGGGAAATCAGGGAGGGTATTTTTCTAAAAACGCTCAAAAAACCTATATATTTATGATGAAAATTTACCCAATTTAACTGGATTTAAACTAAAGTTAGTTAATTTAACTGGATTTAAACCGGATTTAGCACCAATTTAGGGAAAATTTCTAATTTTGGGCAAAAAACCCAAAAAATTTGTCGGCCGCCTTAAGGTTACGTCGAGGGGTATCTTTTCTTGGACCAAATGCTAAGGGGAAGGGAATAAATCCAAATTTTCAAAATCAGGGAAGGATTCTGATCTCTGATATTAGGATATAGTACAGACATAGTCAATTGGAGTTGTTTAAAATTTTTCCTATTAAATAAAAATATTTTGATTTTAATGATAGGTTAGCTTGTATATTTTTAATAATCACTTTAAGTTTTAAACTGATATAAAATACTGTAGATTAACAAATTTTATTTTAAACTTTTTTTTTATAACACAGTTTAATTAAAATAATAGTTTAAAATAAAAATTAGATAAAATTAAGATAATTAAATTAAATGATTATTAGTTTTATTAAAATTTACTAATTTTAAACTTAAATCCTATTTTGGTTAAATTTTATTATTAAAGTTTAAAATTAAAAACTTTTAATTTTTATTTATTTTTTAAACCTTAATATAGTAATCATTTTTATTTTAAGTGTGTACAGGTTAAAATTTTAAATTAGAAATAAAATATACATGTTAACTTATTTATAGATCCGTTCATACAGTATTTGATAATTTTTGTTTATCAGTTTCGGGTTTAACTATTTATTCAATGTAAATATTTTTTATTTTAGAGAATTTTAAAGGATTAGCTGTTCTGGATTTTGATCAAGTGGAGAATTACGTCTTCAGTTATCTCTTATCCAAAGTATATTTATCTAAATTCCGATTTAATTTTGCATATTTTAGCTATCAATTCAAGCACTTTTATATTGTCTATTATTTAAAGTTTTACTGAAAATTTGTTAACCAATTCATTATTTAATTATGTTTCAAATGTGATTCAAATTGTTTTTAACATATTTCAAATTATATTTTTTCGCGACTTCATGTTGTAAAAAGTTGTTGTACTGTACGGTACTTTAGACGGGTTTTATGAAAAATCCATTTGATTTTCATTAATAAAAACTTTACAAAACTGTAGATTAGTTTCTGCAGTACGAAACTAACAAATACGAAATAATATTATAATTAACTTTTTATAAATAGAAATAAACTTGTGTTTATTTTAAATCTATTACTGATCTAAATTTTCATTAAATTATTGTTTAAAAAAATATCATTTACATGTGGTTAAAATACTTATTTTATTTGATAATTATATTAAGAATATGTACTAAATATTATTTATATATTTAATAAATATAGAAAACATATTAAATTCAAAGTACATTATAATCAAGCATTGTAATGGGTCAGTCAAAAATCCCCCTAATTTTTGAAAATTGGCATTTTTCTCCAGCATTTGGTCCGAAAAAAGTACCCACTCGACTTTTTGCCGGGCGCCTTTGGCGGCAGGCAAATTTTTTGGGTATTTTGCCCAAAATTAGGAAATTTTCCATAAAATGGTGTTAAATCCGGTTTAAATCCAGTTAAATTAACTAACTTTAGTTTAAATCCAGTTAAATTGGGTAAAGTTTCATCATAAATATATAGATTTTTTGAGCGTTTTTGGAAAAATCCCTTCCCTGACCCCCCCCCCCCCTAGATCGACCGACATTCTCAATCTCTGATTATAATTTATATGAAAAATATAAAAATATATTTGTAACATTTTAATCAATTAAGTTTTAAGGATTTTTATATTAATACTTTGAGATATTATATGCGGTTGTAAAAAATCATTAAAATTTTTAAAAATATATTAAGTTTAATATAAAACTCGATATTTAAAACTATATATAAAGTTTGAGTTCGTCGTTAAACTAAGCAATAATAATTTTGATTTAGTGAAAAAAACTTAACTTGTTTAGTTAATCCACTTTATTTTTGTATTTATCTAAAATTTTGTTTTTAAATAAAACGATTTGTTCAACAAGCTCACATATGTCTACTTACTTGACCCTTATAAAAAGTAGAATGTTATTTTAAAAACATAATTTGATTTAACACAATTAAATTTGACATTTTAGCAAAAATTAACGATAACTGCTAGACTTTGAACAAAAAATTATATAATTTTAGCAATAGCTTATCAATAGATACAAATACTATACTTTTCGTAAGTGAAGTCAAAATTTATTTTTATAATCGAGTTCTTTGAAGTCACGCAAAAGTGTTCTTTTATATTTGAAATTCTTAGTTGGAATGTAAGCCACATATAAGTTGGCTCATGTTTTACTCGAAAACTGATTGATAGAATGGATAAGTAGTGTTCTCGAAATGAATCAAAACCGTGGGCTTTGATACGAAAAATCTATTTTATAATGAGAACTCAATCGACTCACTCACGCAAACGTTCGCATCAAATGTGTTGATCTCTTCTTTAATTATATTATCAATTGTTTAATATATATATTTTGTTTTATGCAATCATTCAATAGAGTTTCGAAAAACTTTAATTTTAAACTATCAAAAGATTAATTCTTATATTACTACAACAATAATCAATATTTAATTAAAGACTATAAAGTTGTTAACAAAATAGTGCTTTGTAAAATTAGTTAAAAGTTAAAATAACTGTTTGACTAGTAAATATGTTTTTACATTTTATTATACAGTTAATTCCACTTACCACAAACAACTCTGTTTCACCAAATCCGTTAGTTATAACAAGATAATGCAAATATGACTTTATATTTAATTTCGATTCATTAACTCCAAAAAGTTTCAAATAAATACAATTTTTCAAGGTAGCGCAATAGGCGCAGTTCTGTGCTAACATTTGACATAGGTCCCCGCACGGACTAATCATTCGGAATTTGATAGGGCTTGTGAAGAGTTTATAAAACTGCTCTTGGTAGACGGCCCCGGGCTGGTTACCAAGGTCAGTTTATTTAATGTATGAGCGGTTTAGCCACAACGTATACGAAGGGTTCAGGTGTGTGTGTGTGTATGTGTGTGTGCTCTTAAAACTGTGACACTATCCAGAGTTACCATACCTGATGGTGAAGTGACGATTCCTGACTGGGTTGAAACCCCCGGTTGTGCAGGGAGAAAGCTATCAAGCGTGATAAAAAAAATTATACATTTATGATCCGCCCAAACATAAACATTTATGTTAAAAAATTGAAGCGTTGTCTTTGTCTTTGTCATTTAATTAACTAATGTTTATCCGTATACATCGTGTGCTTATTGACATTTAATCTAATTCTCTATTTGTTTAAAATTCAATAACTCACTTAAAATTGTAACAATTTATTTGAATAGTTATAACTTAAAATAAAACTAACATATCAGACGTCCATTAAAAGTGGCTTCTAATTGGCTTCTAGGGCTCTTCTATAATTTATACAGTTAAGTGGTTAATAAGATTCAAAGTTAAAGGCTTAGTTTAAAAATTTATTATGCTGTAACTTATACACATGGTTAGGCTTCGGCAAAGTTTAAATTTTTTGATAAAAACTTAATTTAACTAGGTGTAAAAAAGAAACGAAAAAGTAGTTCAACTTATTAATTCAAAAATTAATTACTACTTTTTAGTTTTTAAATTTTATCTATCAATAATCATTTGAATAAACCAGATTTCAAATTTTAATAAATTAATGAATATTTTGTGGTTGATATTTCTAAGTTATGATTATAAGTTGATTTATAACTTATGAAGAAAATAAAAGTTTCAAACAAGTAGTCAAAAGCAATTTGAAAAATTACAAAGAACGCTGTTATATAATGGACCAAGAGCCACTTCTGTTCAGATCTACACATGGTAATTAATTTATTGCTAATAAAATGACAAAACTAAACAATATTTAACATATTTGTAATACAACTTACTAAGTGATTAATTGGTTTAATAATTCTAATTTTGTCTTACTTGAAAATTGTACTACAATTTAAAATCGTCTTTTTTATATTAACTTTAATAAATTTTGTGTCTTTAAATGTGCTTGGTATTACTAAAAAATATAATTAAAAATTAATTAAATCGAATCAATCTTAAAATTTATTACATAAATTAAATCAAATTAATTCAAAGATTAATTTATTAGACAATTGCAAATTATTTCATTTGATATGTTAATTTATTAATTTAATTTA
Source organism: Belba bartosi (assembly GCA_034693685.1). NCBI lineage: Eukaryota > Metazoa > Arthropoda > Arachnida > Sarcoptiformes > Damaeidae > Belba > Belba bartosi. The sequence continues at coordinate 334 of JAQFXP010003948.1, read as the reverse complement.
ATAAATATTTAACCTTTTATAATAATAATCAATTTATTTAATAAATATAACTACTTAAATTTCAAACATTATCAAAACAAGATAAAACTGTGCAATAAAATGAAATAAATTAAACAAAATAATAATCTAAACGCTTAAACTTTTACATTTTATTCATCATTACTAGTCATATAAGCAGAGATCGAAAAGGTTGGCCGATCCAGGGGGGGATCAGAGGAGGGATTTTTTAAAAATTTTGTCCAAAAACCTAGGGGGGAATCAGGGAGGGGATTTTTCCAAAAACGCTCAAAAAACCTATATATTTATGATAAAATTTTGCCTAATTTAACTGGAT
>JAQFXP010003947.1:0-11500 GCA_034693685.1 Belba bartosi | reverse complement strand
TAATATTAAAACTTATTATTTATTTATTTTTCTAAAAAGATAATTTACTTCTCTAAGCATTGGCTAAAATCAAATTATTCTCAAAATTTTGTAATCATAAAGTAAATACTAAGTTACTATACTGTATATTGTAGTACAGTATATATAGCATTGTATAAACATAATAATACATACAATTGAGTGACTATTGCAATCACTTTAGATTTTGAGCCAATTGTATGTTAAAAAGATTTTTTAGAAAGAAATTTCAATTTGAATTGTAAGCCAGCGGTCATTGTGTTGAAGTGGCAATCAATTTGAACCAATTGAAAGCTTGAATATCTATTTATAGTTATTTTGTTAGATATTTTATATTATATTATATAGTATTTTACGTATCATTTGCTACAAATCATAGATTTGAATTCAATTTTCCTGATTTACAAATATTGGTCAAAATTCGATTTGTAGTAAAAACAAAACTTTTTGTTGTATTTTAAAATTTTGCAAAAAAGAGATAAACAATTAAATTATGGGATTTATCTATAATAACATTTATTATGTTTTTTAAATCAATGGGAAAAGAGTTTCTCGTATTCTTTAGAATTCTTATTTTGTTTTTTGTCTTAATATAGTTTAATGAAAACTTTAACTCAAAGTGAATGTAAATTTCGAAATCTGTTTCGAATGGCTTTTTCTGATACCATAATATGTAAAGAATATAAAGAACAGATTCGGGAATATGTTTGCAAAAACAAATGTAATGTTGTTTTGAACAAAATTTCTATGTTTTGAGCGATTGTTTGGTAAAAATAAGATTCACATTAAAAATATTATTCATACTTTGTTCTAAAAGTTAATTAAATTATTAAACTAATTAGATTAATAAAATAAAGCATAGTATTGCAAAAATTATAATTTATAATTTAAACTATTTTATTTTCTTTTAAATTAAATGTTTATTGTAATTTTATTATTTAAAATAAACTTTATTAAACAATAAATTAAGTTAACTAGCGTAATCAATGCATTAAAATAATATTGCAATTTAAATTACAATAATTTTAATTTAAACATTACATTATTCTTACTACAATATTGTTTTTATACCGCAAAAATGTTTTTATGAATTCTCTAAATAATATTTTATTTATACAATATTATTGTAAATTTTAAGCTTTAATCAACATTAAAAAATAAAATTTTGTAAAATAATTTTAATTATAACTTTAATTTAATTCTAATTTAGTTAATATATACCTCAATAAATGTCTGTTTAGATTTTATAGTTGATCAAAGTAACAACCACGGTTATTTATTTTGTAGTTATTTATATTTGTTTGCATAAAAATTTAGGTCAATTTAAAAAGTTAAACATAATCTATACAAACTAAACTATAATATTATAAATTAAATAGTACTTTTATATAACATATAAAATCTTATAACCCCTTAAAAAACACTTTTCAGCAAAACTTATGCAAACTTTATTTGAAACAATAAATTGCATAAAAATGCAACTTGTAAAAATGACTGCAATACAGTTACTAGAATAACCAATGCTTTTATCTTACTCATAAATGCTAAACAATTCTTAAAAATTTTACAAAAAGTTTAAAGTGTTTATTCTTTTTTAAAATATGTGCTATTAGAAAACAAATAACAATAAATAAATATGAAAATATACCTAGGTGTTTATGGCAAACTTTTTTTATTTAAACATTAATTTATATATAATTAAAATTTTCACTCTTTTATTTGTATTATATATTATTATTTTAAAAACTGTTAGCTTTAATAATATTTAATAAAATCCACCAAAAAGTAGAGCAAATCTTTGGAGAATTAAATAAAAATACAAACATTTGATAAATTCTTTGTGTGGTTTAATGTGCAGGAATTTGCGGTAAAATTAATTCTGAAATTTGTTTTCCTGTCTTATCAATATTCAAAGAACTTATTTGAGTTTTCGCAAACATAAATAGCAATAAATCTAAAACGTTTGCAGAATTTTATAACAATTGATGAGAAAATATTAATATATATAAATTGAATTATATTTTATGAAATTTATACTTGGTAATCTACTAAAGTTTTCAAAATCTAAAATTAATGCAAATTTTTTCTTTTCATACATATCATTGAATAGACGTTATTTAAAATAGAAAAAAATTATCGCTTATTTTCAAACTTTTAAATTATTGACGTGCTAGAAAATTATGTCATAAACTAGTGCATCAAATGTTTGGCGTATTTTTTTTTTGTTTAAAATTAAAAATTCAAATTCAAATCGTATTTGGAATAAAGTTTAGTCTAAAAATAGAAACCAGTATTTTTAACATTGATAAATGATTTGCATTTTAATCTAATCCATGACATTTCCGACTGAATTCTTCAGCCGATAATGAGTTTGCGATCGAAGTTAAGAATTTCAAAAATGTGATAAAAGACAAAAATCATTATTTGATACAATGGTATAAATCGTAAAAATGTGAAAACAGTTTATCACTACTTTCTAACTGTTGTCTCACTTTAAGGAATACTAGTTTAAGAAAAACTACTGTCAAATAAATCCTTAGATTTATTGAATAAATAATTTAAATTACTTATTGCAGAAACGGTTATATCTATTTGAATGAATACTTTTTATATAAGTAATGATGTTTTGTCTCAAACCATCGTTTAAGTCGTGAAACCCATTCTTCCGAGTCATTAGAATTGGAGATAAGTATCGAAGAGTTGATTCAAAACTCATTTTATAACAAAATATTTTAATTTATTTGAGAAAACATTTGACTTCGATTGTAAAACAATGTGCAATGAATGCAAAGATTCAATTTATTTCACAGTCTAATAAAATGCAATTACAACATGTTTGTTTTGATGCTATTGTTGCATTACTGCTATACTCTTCTTATTCATTAACGTTACTGTCTTTGACCTAATTTTTTTAAAACACATTTTTCTCTATTTAACACTCATTTTATAAATAAATATTTATTTCGAGACATAAATTATATTAAACCTAAAGAGAAGTTATCGCAAAAATGTTTATTTGAGTACATTTTGTTGATTTTGTTTTATTTAATTATTATTAATTAGTTTTATTCTATTCAGCAATTAAATTAACAATGCTATTTAATTATTTGTAATTTAAACGTGTAAATTTTAATGTGTATGGCTATCATTAGCATAAACTAGTAAGATTTGTTATTGTTATAGCATTTATAAAGATAATGTAATACAGTTTAACGTTTTCTATTACATTATATTTAGTTTTAAGTATATATACATCTTGTTAAATAAAATTAATTTAATATGCTTATAATTTAATGTTTTAAGAAATATAATAATGTTTAAAATTGCCAATGCAATATGTGAACTGATTTTTATTCTATTTTTTCATTAGCCTCACGCGTATTGGATGCTTAAGAAAAGCTATGTTAACCAAAGTTTAAGAAATAAGTTTAACTTAAAGTTATTTCAATATATTCTGTAAGTAAATTAGAGGTCAAGTTCAAATTTATATTATATGTTTAACATTAACTATTAATACTACATAAATAATATGCTTTATTAATTAATAAAATATGTTAATCTTAACTTGACCGCTACTTATACAATCATCAATATAATTTTATGTCAAACTTCTCTCTCAAAAGGTCAGATCAGTCGACTGCCAAACCTTATCTGAAATCTATTTATATTTTGGGTTTTTATTTTTATTATATTTTAATTTATATCTTAAAAATTTTAATAATTAATAAACTTTTATAAAAATTACTTGATATTTTAAAAGTTCTAATAATTTTTAAAATTTTGCATTTTAGTTTAACCGTTCTACCTACCCTATATTGTCACTGATTTATATTTTTCTACAAATAAAAATACTTTAAACAATGTTATAATTTTTATGCTATAAATTAACAAAGTAATTTATTTAAATTTTTATATCTACAATAATAAATAAAAATAATAAAAAGTTTATTTAATAATTTAAAAAAATACACATTTTTCTAAACCAGAAATAATAAAATTGTCAAATTACATAATCTAAATTCCTTTGTAATTATTAGGCAAATTTTTAGTTTAATTCTGTTTTGCATTTACTCCTTTGGCAATTCATAATTTTGAATTTATATGAAGTTAAAATTTATTATTCAAAAAAATGTAATAAATTAAATATTCAACAAAAAAATAAGGATGTAAAAAAGATCTTTTTGTAGGCGTAGTATCCTAAGAAACAAAAGTATAAAAAAATATAGCAGAGATCCGGCAAAAATCCCCCCTGATTGTGAAAATCTGGATTTACCCCCCCCCCCCTAGCATTTGGTCCGAGAAAAGTTACCTCTCGACTTTTTGCCAAATTTTTTGGTTTTTTCGGCTAAAATTAGAACATTTTTTCTAAATTGGTGCTAAATCCGGTTTAAACCCAGTTAATTTAACTAAATTTAGTTTAAATTTAGTTAAATTTAGTTAAATTTAGTTAAATTTAATTAAATTTAGTTAAATTTAGCTAAATTTTATCATAAATATATGGGTTTTTTGAGCTTTTTTGGAAAAATCCCTTCCCTGATTCTCCCGTCTCGGCCGATCTTCTCGATCTCTAATTAAAAATAAATTTTAAATTGATATAAATACAATTGTAAAAAATAAGTTTTAAAATATAACAATTATGCATTTTTGATTTTATTAATTTCAAATGTATTATTTTTCACATTTGCACATTTGTTTATATTTTTATTAAATTAGTTACAATTATTAATCGCTGTGTTTCGTAGAATACTATGACTACAAAAAAGATCTATTTCCACCAGCTTAGTTATACTATCAAATGAGTTGAATGAGTAGTTGATTGGTTTTATTATACATAAAGTAGAAATGCACTCAAATAGAAAATATATTGTTATTTATATTATATTAGAGATTGTCCAAACTTATGATCTATTTATATGTTTGCGTAAATGTAATCCTCAATAAAAGAGAGTACTCTATATGACTCTGACATCAAAGGAATTTGATTAAATAAAATTGGGAAAACTTCAAAAAAAATTTGTTTAGAATAAATATTTAACATATTCTTTGAGTTTTTCTTTCCATTAATAAAAGAACAATGCTTATTTGTTTTATAAATATTTTCAAATACAGTCTACCTCGGTTATAATCACTCCTTTTATAATTACATTCAGTTATACTGTAATCACTACATATGTAATGCACTGAACGCAGCAAATAGTGTTATTAATGCATTGGTTATAAATTATAACTTATAATCAGAGAAGTTAAAAGATAAGAAATCAAAATGTTTGTTAATTTTTATACCATTTACTAAGCATACAAAAACAATATATCTGTAATGTCTACCGGTGGCCATTGCAGATATATTGTTTTTGTATGCTTAGCAAATAGTATAAAGTGTTAATTAACTCTTTTGAACTATGAGATGTGCTTAAATCTGGTTATCATTTTTGGATATAATCACATAATTTACAATGCACCAATCCTGCTAATTATAACCGGATTGTATTATATTTCAATATTTTTTTTTGTAATTAATGTAAATTTGAATTTCAATAATAATCATTTATAATTTATAAATTATAACTAATAAATCAATTGTTAAATTAATATATTTACTGATATTAATCATAAAATTCAACGCAAATGTAACACTATTTATAATACAATTCAATTTAAAGAATCAAAACGACAATAATTTCTAAAATAGTCTCATCTTTAACACCAAAGCAGATAATTCTGGCAAACATTTGAATAAAAGTGTAGTTTAAAGTCTATACTGTGAAGGGAGCAGAGAATTGGCTAATTTGTAAACAGGATTTTGAGCTAATCCAAGCGCTAACTGCGTTAACGCTAATTAGATTACACTCAAAGATAGATAAAGACAAACAGACTATAATAGTTGGCCTCATCTCTGGAACATATGTCCATTGTATTAGCACATGAGTTTAAACACCTGGCTAAGTTGATATACAGTTTATTGTTTATCTACAAAAAAATAAAGTTTTGTTAATTAATTAATAAAAAAACCTATCTGGTTTCAATCTAAGTTCAATGTATATATAAAAATGTTTTACAATTAGTTTTCTACAAATTAATTTATGAAGAATAGTTAGAATAGTGTAACTAGTTAACTAGTGTAGAATATTCAGACAAGTTTTTTGCTTAAAAATAAGGAAAAAACTATAAATAATATATTATTGTAATTACCGGTAATTAATGAAAACAAAATTGTAGAAAAACTATTAAAAACAAGACAAGAGAAGGAGTTTTGATAACTACAAAAAGTACATTAAATAAACTGTAAAAGTAAAAAATTTTGTTACCTTATGAAGTTATCAAAACTCCTCCTTTTGTCTTGTTTTTAATAGTTTTTCTTCAATTAATAAAATTTACATTTAGTATATTTAGAACATACAATACAAATTAGTAATATATATATTAAAGGCAAACAAAAATACTTATTAAAAATATTAATTAAAAATACTTAGCAAATATAATTATAATTTGCAAAAAATACTTATTAGTAAAAATAAGTAAGTAGATTAGTAATGTAAATTTAAATTAATTAATTCGTTGTAAAATTTAAATATAAAAATAAATTGTTTCATTATTATTAAACTTACATGTTAAAATTAACTTTAAAGTTTAAATACAAACGAGTTTGCCTACAAATTGGATAAAATAAAAAAGCTAAAAGAGAGAATATTTATTCTCAAACCCCTATTATACACTTATGTCGTATATTTATTTCGAAATAATTTAAAACAAAAACATTTAAACTATTAGTTTAATGGAGAGTTAAAAACAATTTTGGCAAACATTCAGAATAGGTTTTTGTCTTATCAAATTTATGTAAAATTAACATAAAATAGGTTTTAATCTAACAATTTAACAAAAAGTATAAAACTTAATGTCTTTTTTCAAAAAAGTATATATTATATAATGTTATAGAGAAACGAGAAAAAGAAACTTTTTGTTCAATAATAATAATGAAATGTATTTTTTATGTAGCAAACATATTAGAAATATATAATGTTTTGCAGTATATGATCCGTAGAGTTAGTTCACAATTGAAATCCCAACTGATTTTTTATCGGCAATGAAGAGCTGCCGAACCAACAAAAAAGACTGACTTTAGTTCAGATGAATAGCCGATGAAAGTACTCGAATCTACTGATTCAGAAGTGCTGATCAATCAAAACACTTCTTTTCTATTAGGATATTCAATGAAAGGTTTATTACATAACTCATTGTCGGCTCAATTCACGTTTGGTTATTGTTCAAAAATGTTCCTGATTATTAATTTAGTAATCGAATGTTTACAAAAACAAATTGTGTTAATTTAGGTTGTTCGAATTTTTTGTTTGTTAATAATATTTGTATTTAATTTTATCAAATATGTTACAATGTAAACATTCAAAAATAGTAAAACAATTAATTTTTATATTAAACTACAGTATATTTTTATTTTTTGTTTTTATGTTGTTTTGTCATTTATTTGTCATGTTACATTGCTTTTGTAATTATTATTATCATCATTTTATTGCTTAATAGCTTATTATTATTATTGTTTTGCTTACAATTAACAAAAAAAAAATTAATATATATTAATAATTTTTAGTACTTTAATATTTTTATCTAGTTTAAACACTTAATTGCACTTTAAAATCAAATTTCAAGCTATTCTGTATTTTTTTTACATTGTTAATTTTATATTCTATTATTTTTCACTATATTTCATAAAATCAATATTGATTCTATTTTGTGCAAACAATGTATCAAACTATAAAATACAAAAGTAATCTTTTGAATCAATCTAGCAATTTTTAAAATTTAAGATTCTTAAAAAAATATTAAACTGATAAATAAAAAATTTAAAATATTTTTCTTTTATAACACTAATCTCAACTTGTTCTTTTATATAAAAGTTATAAATTATCAAAATTTGTGTTGATGTTTGATTTGAAAATAACATTGTTTTGAGAGAAACTCACGCGCTAGCTTTTAGAGATAAGCTTATACTCAACTCTAAATATTGACACAAGCTTAAACTATTAATATTAAGGTTTAGGCTTTTTTTAATTTAAGCTTATAATTATCAAGCTTATGCTAGTAGTGCTATTAATTAATCAAAGCAATTAATTTTATTCAATCACAATAAATTAAAACCAGGATATGTTAAATTTTTGAAAACAATTAAATAAAATATGAATAATTTCAGATTAAAGACCAAGATAAATTAAACAAAATTAAAGTTAGATAAAATAAAAATTTAATCATAATAGTGTTTAACGTGTCATCGATTTTATTGTCACATTAAAGTCACTAATTAATCAAAATATGTTATAAAAACATTACTTACCGTAATACTTCACATATAGCTGTATCCTGGTATAAATGAGGTTAACCTCATGCCGGTATATGCAAGGAATAAAACTTATTTTTAACATTTAACAAAAACTTAATTATAAAATTATTTTAATATTAGAATGAAATAATATATCATCTTATTAAGTACCCTGGGGCCTTCTCCTTGCAATACAAGGCATTTCAACCCAGTTAAGAATTGTTACTTCTTCGTGAGGTATGGTAACGAGGATAGTGTTAAAGTAAACTTAAAAACTCACAGTTTTTGACTCCACAAAAGTCGGGTATGAAAGTCAAGTATAGTTGTGCCAAAAGGGTTATAATTAAATCAATTAGGAGTGATTTGAAGACACTTCTGTCATTATATGATAATTGGATTAATTTGTAGTAATTTATAAACATTTTGAAACAAAAATTAAAATTTTATTAATTTTTATTTATAATTTAAAATACTGTGACGACACAAACAAGATAAAAAATATTTGACAAAATCCGAAGTCTATTTTATATAATTATTGTTAAAAAAATTTATATTAAAAATTTTCCTCGCTTTATACCGATAGAAACCTTTAAGCCATTTTAACAAAAATAGTCATTCTCGCTTATATCGGCAAGCAACTATATGCGGAATATTACGTAATTGTGATTTAAATGGGATTGTCAATCTAAAATATATTTTTATATTATGTTATTTTAGCTAAATGTTGCTAAAAGTTTGCGTTTTAATTAATAAATTCTTCAAATTTTTCATTTTATTGAAAATCTATCAAATATTTTATTTATTTTACGAGATTTCTTAGAAAAAATTCTTTATAAAACTAAAAAAATAAATTTTTTCTTAAATTTTTTTAGTTTAACTGAAGTATTAAAGATATTTAAATTAAACTCGCATGTTACGCTAATAATAATTTATTTTACAAATCTTTTGATAAGAAAAGATAATTCAATATGCAAAATTAATTAAACACGATTAAATTTTAATTCTTATATTTATATATTAAAACAAATAATAAAAATAATATTTAAGATGTGCAAAATCTGCAAAATCTAGTATTTTACAAAATAATTAATATAATAATATAATCTAATATGTTAAATTATTCAATCCTAGGTTCACCATTCGCTGTTTAAACATTTAAATTAATTAACTTTAGTTAACAATTTATTTCTTATACATTAATCAACGAAATTGTTGTGAAAAAAGCAATTTTAGTGAATATAATATAATTAATTGAAAAAAGTTAAACATTTATCCGAAGGAATGCGGATATAATTAAAACAAAAACAAGAAATTCATTCAATTATTATTGACATTACCATTAAAATCGACGCATTATTGAACTTTTCTATTAGTTGTGATCACTATTTTCTGAATCAGTTCTTCTGAAGGCAGCTGTCATTCGATAACATTTATATAAGAGTTATATTTTTCTTATAACTCATTTCATACTTTATTTGATATATTAACCACAAAAAAGAAACTGATATTCGATTTAAGTCTTTTTCAATTCGCAATAAAAGCATTGAAATTAAGTGAATCAAACTTAGCTTCCGATCCATTCACTCGAGTTAATCAAGGGTTAGTAAATCGGGTGTAATCAAGGTATCCCCCACTCAGTTAGTAGTGTCTTCATAGCTTTGTAACTAATATTTGTCTTCCTTAAACTATTAATCAATTCTATCTATAATTAATAATTAATATTAAATATATTATTCGGATTAACGTCTTTTCAATTTTAATCACATTTTTCTTTGAATAACTTTTTCAAAAATTTTTGTTTAATTAATTACAAAAATAATAAATATATTTTAATTTATTTTAATCTTTTAAGCAATGTAGTTTAAAATTTCTAAAATTATAATTAATTGCAAAATATATTGAATAAATATTCCATTATCTCAACTAAAACCCTATTTTAATAGAATTCTGAACTAAAATCTAAATCTAATAGTTATACGATTTGAATGACTTTGCAATGCATTGTATTTAATGATTAGATTTTCTTTATATTCTAAACTCTTTTTTCTTTTCTATATTTTAGTTATTACTGGAGAAAACTACAATTTAATTGCAGCAAGCTGCTTATTTTAAATAATATTATGCATTGATTTAGTCAACTAATTCGCTTGTATTGGCGAACAAATTCAACTTATTTTTAGATAAAATTTAATACAAAAATTTATGTCTATATCTAAACTAAATCAATAAAACTAACCCATAATTATTTCAAACAAATTATACATTATTAAATCTTATTAGTCATATAATATATTTATTAAATATTGATAAGCTAAACTACCGTAAAATCTATTGATTCGTTTTATCAATAGTTATAAATTCACGTATTATTAAAGTTTGTCTTTTATTCAATTTTTTCACTCTTTTAGACAAATGATTGTCTGAATTGAGTTCGAGTATAGACTAACAGTAATGATAGTTAACCGAAACTAATAGGAAAAAAGACAACGATTTGGTTCCGATTTTATTATAAAAATACATTTATAAATCATAAGTTAAATATCGTTTATTGCAAATACTGTTAAATCATATAAAATTCAGTCAAACAAGTTTACACTAACGCTAAATATTAGTAAATTAAATTTAAACATTATTTTGTTTTAATTATTTTAATTATAATAAAACTAAATTTTTATTATATTTTATTAAGTTTGAGTGGCTGTAATATACAATTTAATAACTTATTTTATTATTTTTGTAATTTAATTTACAACTATATAATTTAAATTATATATTTTATGATAAAAAATGTCTTAAAATTAGTTTTTAACCAATTAAAAATATTAATTTTTTACTTTATATCAAATTTTAAAAGCTAAACATAATAAATTATCCTTATTACTTAATTATTCATTAAATATTGTGTACGTTTTTAACATTTAATACATTTAGAAATTTCTACAATGCAATTTTAACTTAATTATATAATAGAATTTTATAATCATTTATAAAAATAATTTTGATATATTAAGTTATGTATACGCTTAGGCATGAGTCTCATTTCTGTCTCGTTTCTGCCTTATTTGTGATGCAATAAAAATTTAGACAACAAATTACGACTAAAAATATAAATTCAACAAAAATAAAACTATTTAATATTTAATTCTAAAATGA
>JAQFXP010003946.1:0-11502 GCA_034693685.1 Belba bartosi | reverse complement strand
TCTCTTTCTTTCTTTCTCTCTCTCTCTCTCTCTCTTCCCTGCTCTCTCTCTCTCCCCTGCTCTCTCTCTCTCTCTCTCTCTCTTTCCTGCTCTCTCTCTCTCTCTCTTCCCTGTTCTCTCTCTTTCTCTTCTTTTTCACTTCAACTCAACTAACTCTAGACTACCTGTACTTTAATATTTGTCTCATTTTTCTTATATTTTTTTGTTTGGAAATTCTGATAATCAAATACCAGAATCCAATTTAAGTTAGTCTATACAAGTGTATAGTGAGTGAGTGAGCTTGCTAAAGTGTCCACTCGAGAAAGTAAAAGCTATGATAGTATTGATTTTGCGAATAATGAGAATAAGCTAATAAATTGTTTTCCCGACTGAAATGAATATACGAATCGTATTATTTTCAGATAATATTCACTTTCTTTTATATGAGATTTAGTTTTGAAATTCGCAATCTCATTATTTTTAATAACTTTTTTTTATATAAATTAGTTATTTTAGCAAGTTTATATTTTATGTTTGATTTATTCAAACATAATCCAATTATAGGATTAAATAGAAGAGATTGATTCAATTTTAGATTGCTGCAATCCAGATTCGTCTTTATTGATCAAAGTTTAGGCAAGATTATTTGTCTATAATTAGTTTTTCCGGAATCATTTTTTACTTTAAATTTTTATCTCTTATTTAAATTTAATAAAACTATAAAGATGCACGATTGACTGACTGGTTGAATAAATTTGGTTCAAATTTGATATTTATTCAAAAATATGTCATTTTTTATATATAAATGTTTTATATAATATAAGTTACGAATAGAAGACATGACTTATCTTTGTAGTTAAATATTTAAATTAATTCAATTAAAACTTACTTAAAATGATGAATGGCCAAATATATATAATTGCAATCTAAACTGATCAATAATGTTAAGATATCATGCCAAAACAATAAATTATTTAAGTAAATCTGTTTTTTATTTAGATATAATGTGACAATAATTAAAGGATTAGTAGACAAGAAAGTGAAAATTAAAATATAAATTGATATTAATAGCCAAAAAATGCAAATGAACACAAAAATAATAATAAACTTGACTCTTAATAACTCAAATAATTATGTAAATTATGTCTTTTGCTTCTAGTTTGTTAAGAATTGCTAATTATTGTTAAATAATTTGCTTATAATTAATTTCTTAAATAAGTAATGTTTTTGTAAACAATTCTTATGCTATTAAATTTTTATGATGTTTATTTTTTAAATTTTTATTTTAATTTTTAGCGGTATATATGACATAGTTATCTGAGGTCAAATACATAAATAAAATAAATTAGCAATAATTAAAATTATCTTGATAAATATTTCAACTGTAAAACTATAAATTTTTAATTAATTAATTTTAGAAATAATTAAATCTTATCTCTCATTAAGTTATTGAAAAATAAATACAATTTTATGATTAACAGAAAAATTATTATCAAAATATTTTAACTTTACTTATATTTAGATTTTTTTAATGATATAAATAATTTTAATCAATTAACTAATTGGAATTTAAAATAAAAATGATAAAAAAATATAAATTTTAAAAACTAATGAGCTGTAAAACTATTTGTATAATTATCTAAATTATTTAACTGCAGAACTGCTTCTTATTTCTATTTAAAGTATCTCTGTATAAATATATTTTAGTCTTCAATCAAAATTAATCATGCTTATTCTCAATAAAACTAATTTGTTAACTTTAATTTGTAAAATAAAATAAAATATAATCATAATAATTTTTTGCTTATCTTGCTTTTTTTTATGAAAAACATGATAGATTTATGCAAATATTAACCAAAATTTAAAATAAAATAATATATTGTTATATAATTTACAGTATAAACACATAATTTACATAAAAACAAGAAAAACAAAACATTAAATAAATGTTTAAAATTTGAATTGCTAGTTTTCCTTCGAGAACGCGGCCATATATATCCTGGTGTTGGGCGGCATCTCGTTCTGCATTGGGATCTATTCGCTGGAAATCTACTATAAGATGACCCAGACCGTTTTGCCCGGCTTTTACATTAGAGGCAAATACTATATTTTGCAAATGTATTTCGTTATCACCAGATTTCACGTACTTATTTTCGACGCCCTGGGCAATAATGAGTACTTGCCCTGTCAGCCACCCATCTCTTCATTTGTTTATGGACTATGTGAGTGACTCTTGATTTTAATTATAATTATTTGATTTGACAAATAAATGTATTGTTGATAACGGCTTCGGATTTTATCTTGTTTTTCATCGCATTTGTGTCGTCAGACTATAAATAACAACTAAAAATAAAAATTAATAAAATTCAGTTAAATTTTAATTTTTGTTTCAAAATATTTATAAATCACTACAAATTAATTTAATTATCATTTAGTGGCAGAAATGTCTTTAGGTTACTACTTTTATACCCAACTTTCATACCCGATTTCCATACATTATTTCAATACCCATCTTTCATAACCTTACTTTCCTACCAAGATAAATTTCTGCGATCAGGTGATAAATGGATCAATTTGTAGTGATTTAGAAACATTTTGGAACAAAAATGAAAATTTTATTAATTTTTATTTCTAGTTGTTATTTATAGTTTCAAATACTGTGGCGACACAAATAAGATATAAAAAATAAGACAAAATCCGTAGTCTACTAATTATCTAAATATTTTTTAAAAATGTTTACAATTATAACGAGTATTCTTAAGTCATATATAATATTTATATATATTTAAAGTGTTTTTAATTAATTGCTATTTTTTAGATTTGATATATTTATTCAAAAAATAATATATGTTATCATCTCTAAGCCTAACATAGAGTTAAATTTGTTTAAAAAACTCTTATATTTGAGATTTTTTTAGGTCTCAAAACAATTATTTTTAATCATTTTTCTTTATAATGAATATATTTTCGGCTCATTTTTCATTCATTTCGAAGGCTATTAGAGTTAAATAGATGTAATTTCAAGTTATTCCACTATGGAATTGATCCAACGCACTAGTTTATATCAAGTATTTATCCTTGTTTATAAATGACCCAGCCTAAAAACAAGACCATTAGCGGTATTGCACTGATAAGTGAAAGACACGACAGAAAACATTTAACTAAAAATTGGTCTCATTATTGACGTTTGAGTTTAATTCGCAATTGTTTTCCGACTTATTGTTTGTTTGTTTGTATACAGTATTTGCAAAAAAATTCTTGAATTTCGTGACTCTAATCAAAGTTGAGTATAAATGAAACTCAACTTTCAAACAAATTTCTAATAAAATTTTAAAAATCTAATTAAAAAACTTTTATGTATTCACACTAATTAATGCATTCAATTCAATTTCTATGATTTCGGCAACCTTGATAACTGTTTAGAATAATTAATTAATTTTTTTTATGTATATGCTTGCTTCATTACACAAAGGTTTAATACTTTTTTTTATTAAATGTATAAATAATTTCTTGCAACATTTTTAAAATAAATACAAGTATATAAATCTATTAATTTAGCTAGCATAAATTATTTCGAAAAGTTAAAAAATCAATAATCAGTTTATTTTATTCATTTATTCAAATTCAAACATAACATTCAAAACAAAAATCTTTTCAACAAGAATTGAATACTAATTATAAGTTATAGCAAACCCGGAATAACTTCACATTCGCTGAATAAATAGTGAGAAAACTCTTTAGAATTATTTGTATTGGACTCACTTATCAGGAATATTCTATTGGGATATTAAACTCTAATCTATAGAAATAACTTCTAACGGGAATTGTCGTCGCATTTAAATGAGTAATAATGAGATGAAAGAGCGCTTTAGGCACAGAATGGCCAAAGGAGTTGCAAAATCTAGCTGGATAGAAATCTAATAAATTGAGCTCTACCTAATAATTAGATAGATTAGTTTATCTAAAAGCCATTATATTGTGTAATAATTGCCTTTTTAATGCATAAATAAAAATTAATTTGATTGAACATGCACATGCTTATTATACTATTTTATTAATCAAACTTTGAACTCTAATTTGATTGAATTTTAACATGACCATCTCTAGGTATTAGCTCATCAATGAGGAAGTTAATATAAGAATTAATTCAGTATTAAATTAAAAATTAAATTTAATTAGAAATGAGATTAGCAAGTTTAATCTAAGTGAACGGATTTTACGTATTTAAACAATTAAAAAGAATTTAAGCTTTCTAAACTTAAAAAAAACTTTACAATAGTAAAAAACACTTGTTTAAAAAATTACTTTTAGCTATTTTAGTTTTATAAAAAGGATCTTGTTTAATTAAAAAAAAATAATATATATAATTTTGGTTTCGAATTTTATTAATGACATAAAATAGGCTTTGAAAAAAAGTTGCAAGGAAGATAATAGAGGAATGAATAAAGAAATATAGAGCAAAATAAATATTAATATTGGCAAAGCTAGCATTGTGGGTGTAATGAATTGAGTGGGCATGCATAATTAATAATAAGTTTCAAGGCTTTCGAACAAAAGTAAGAAAAAAGTCGGCAAAAAGTGCGAAATTATTGATTGGTTTTAAGAGTTTAATAAATTTCGGATAATGAAGGCAAAGGAAAAAGTGGTTCTGAGAAAATACTTAGATTTAATGATAAAATAAAAATGTTTTTAATGTGTATTTGTGTGTTATATCGAAATTCGGTATTTCTTATATTATATGTTTTTTCATTTAGATTTGCGAAACTCATTACTACTGTTTGAGTCGTTACTGCTGTCACTGTTCGCTCGCTATATATTCTTAAGACAAGCGCCTAATAGACGATTAGATAATTACTGTACGGAATCGATGGTTGACTCAATCACATGACAATCAATTGTCCGAAACGATTACGGGACTACCGGCGCTCAGTTGGCCGCCAATCACAAGCCAGACGCCGGCGCCGGAAGTAGTATTAATATTATTGTTAATCATAGCGTTCCTAAAGTCCTGAATAACAATAATAGTGAGCAATATATCCGAATCGACGGCTTCACCGATAATAACAGTAATAATAATAATATTAGAAACATATCTACTCTTAGTTGTACTGAAGTCGATGTTTAGCTTTAATTATGTTTTTCTCTTTTAGTCACCTAATGCTCTGGTGTATTGATATAAGAATATATTTTTTTATGTTTTTTCTTGTTATTGGATCTCATCTAGTTTCTTTTTTCAAGTCAAGTTATTTTTTGTATTATTTTTTATGTTTTTTATAAATTGTTATCTTAGCAGGTTTAATTAATAAGTTAATTAATTGTTTTTTTTTGTGTGTTTTGTTTTTAATATTTGATTTTATTTCTCTAATTATTGTTTAATTAATTATAGATTTGTAAAACTTGTAGAAAATTTTAGCTAAATTTAGATAAAAAAATAGAAAATTTATAATGTTATTCAAATAGAGTACAAATATATACATATTATATCAAAATTTCATTTTAGTTTGAAATGATATTTTAGATGATTTAATACTAATTATATTTTTATTTTTTAGACTATAATTATTCGACATAATTGAGAATGGTCATTTAATTTTTTACGATTCATTAAGCTACTTTATTCAATAAGAATATCTAAAAAATTAATTTAAAAAAACTTAAAATTAAAATCAAATTTAAATATACAGTATATATATAATCAAATCCATTGTATATAAAAAATATAATGTTTTTCAGTAGAAGAAAATATTCAATTATTTATTGTTGAAAATAAATTATTTAATACAATCATAAAATTTAGACAAAAAAATGCATTAAAAAGTTTTTATGAATTGTTTCAAAAACAGAATTTCATGACTTGTTTGTTATATCAATATAAATAACAACTGAGTTAATAGTATATTCTCTATAAATATTATCCTGTATATATTGTTTAAAAAATAAAACAAAAAAAACAATCTTGTTTAATATTGCGATTGAATTATATGGAATAAATTTATGACTTTTTCTGTGCAACCATTTGCCACAACCTGTGAAATGAATTATTGAATAAAAAAGTTTTAACAAAAAAACAAATTATTTTATAAATTATTTATGGTTTGAAAACCTGTTGATAATCTCAATCTGTTGTTGACCATCAGCCGACTTCTGGTCAATTCTTCGACATCTCTCGCCATAAATCAAATTTTTCAGTGTTTTGTCGATATCTTGATTGACCATTGATTGACCATTCTGACCATTGCTTAGCTTTGAGTAATGTTTGTACCAATTCATTGGTATTGTTATATATTCTGGTGATTCAGAGCAAATAATTTGTTTATTATTTCAGATCTCATTGTTTAAAAATTGTTTTGGCATATTAAATCAAATAATTAAAAAATTAATCAACCAGAAATTTTAATAATCTTATTTTTAATTAGAATTATATCATTAAATAAACACGTTTAATTATTCAATTCGGCTTAAAAATAAATGAGTCAATAAAATAAAATTCTAAACATTTGAATAGTTTTAACAAACAATATGCAAAATATGAGACGAATATCAAAACAAAATTATTTTGTATTTAAATATTTAATTGGATTTACGCTTAAATGTAAACTCAAATCAAATAAGTGAGCGTTGATTGAAAGTAAAGTTTAATCAAATACAAGAATACAATCAAATAAACTAATGGCTGAACAAAATGCCCCATTTAAAGAAGTACTGGTTCAAGCTTTAAGCAAGCCAAGTTACCAGGTCAAACAACAATCGGATAATAATGACAAAACTTCACTAGAATCAATTTCGAACAAGGAGTCTGATCAACTAATTACCATGGACACTCTAGAGCATTGGACACACGCATTCAACATTAAAATAAATCGGCAAGCTAATAATTTAGTTAATGGATTACCGGAGTCGACTGATTACAAATTATATTACCAAGAGCATGCTGTGCCCAAAGGCTTGTTATATCGAAGCGATGTTGTAGTATATGCACCGGCTAAAAAGGTCCGGATCACCGGTATAGTCGTTACTGATCTGATAGGGTATGGAATGGGAGGAGAGGCTCAAATACTGTCCGGTGGTATTGATAAACATTTCGTTAAGATTAAACTGAAGTCTCAGTTCAGAAAAGGTTATTCGTTTGCGATTGTTATTATTGGTAAGTATATCGAAAGTAAATCAACTCCTCTTTAAATTAAATTATGTTTTAGTTACAATTAATTTGATTGTTTTATATGGTTCAGTTTTCAAACACATGATAGTAACAATAAATATTATAAATTTATTATAAACATGTTTATTTTTTTTGCTTTGTTTATGAACTAAATAATTTTATCTTATTATAAACGGTTTAATTGCTATAATAAAGATTAAAATAGAAATGTATAGAAAGTTGCGATTTTGTTTTTTTTGCTTTGATCAAGATAATTTATTTAATAAATAATTTCTAAATTTAAAAAACAATTATCGAATAAAACATACCATCGATGTATAATTGTTCGGACATAACAATCTTTGGCTCCCAATAGTCGATATCGAGTTTGTTTAGTCCGGAGTTCTTCAGCGCCATAACCCAACCGCCGATAAACTCCTGTTCGGTCGGATAGGGCACTAAATCGAAAGCTTTCTGTTTGTCGGGTGCGGGTAATTGTGCGAAAATGTCGCCGTCGTATAGGATATTGGCCACAAATATGCCGCCCGGTGCCAGCAATCGGTTGATGTTGTCGGCGGCGCTCTGTCTGTCCCAAATCCAAGCCATGGCATAATTGGTGAAGATTATCGATACCTTTCCGGCCAATTGTTTTAGCCGATTATCAAATTGGTTCCAATGGGCGCCGAAATCCTGTACTAAGTAATCGATTTTAGCGCTTTTGTTGTACTTCTGTGCGAATTCAATCATTTTCGGATCGATATCACAGCCTATAATGCGATCGCAGTTTAAGCCGTTTAACAACTTTGTTGTCGAACCGGTTCCGCACCCGATGTCCACTATTATTCCAAAACCACTTTATTTTATATTAAATTATTTTTTAGTATAAAATGGTTTTTAAATAAAAAAGTAAAATATTTTTTATTATTTAATATACAATAAATTTATTAAACATATAAAAAATAATAACTTTAAAAATAATTTTTTTTTCTCTTTATTAATGATTACTTACTTATTATTTGTAGTAGTTTTGCAGATATTATTGATTTTATTAATCAGTTTATTGGCTGGAAGTACAGAATCGGTGAAATCATTGTAAAAGTTTGGATCGAATTCCATCTTAAAAATAAACTAGTTTGTTTTAAGATCAAAAACTTTTGATGTGTTAACTTTCTTTTGAGCTTTAATATTGTTTTGCGTTTTATGGGTTATATAATGTTACTTAAAGCGATTTTTATACTAAACAAATAAACAAGATAATTTTTATCTCTTATTTGACAAAACAACACAAAAAAAATAATATTTATGCAAATACTGTATATATAAAAAATATGTTTTGAACTTGGCCTTATCAAATGAACGTATGTTTCATAACATATATTATTTTACTATATTTTGGCTCAATTTATAAAAAAAATATCCTTAAAAAATAATTTTTACAACTACTTAATAAATTAGCAATGATAAAAATATTGAATTGACAAATAATTGTATTAATTTTTTATATTTAATCTTTTGTTAAAAAATTTTATTATGTTTATTCATAATGTATTTTTTGACAAAAACATAATAATAAAAATTTCAATTTAAATAGTCTTGTTAAATAATGAATGTCTTAATAATACAATAATTACTGTATTTATAAAATTAATTATTAATTCATAAACTAATTCATAGAATATAGACTCAAATCTTTTAAGAATGAGATCTTCGGGACCAAACATTTGGTGCATTTATGAGAGACTTTCACTCATTGGAGATAAATAAATAATTAGTTTAATAAAAATTGTCTCAAATATTGCTCTAACATGAGAGGATTTAACTCATAAGAGGGTTCACTCATGAGAGGTTTGAACGTATAAATATTGCAAAATAATTTTAACTTGAAAGTGCTAGCTTTTGTTATCTTGAAAGTTTTATAAAATATAGCAAAACAACAAACTTTAGATAATATTTATTTTTGCAAAAATAATTATTAATTAAATTAAAAAAATTACTTTGAGTATTTAACTGTTTACGTGACGTTAAATCAGCAAAATTGATAATTTTAATTTGATGATTTATCTCAAAATTAAAATGTTTTACATTTGATTTGATAAAAATTTATTATTACTAAATAAATAAATGTTAAACTGTCTTATTAAATGTTTAATGATATTAAGACAGGATTTATACAATGAGATTAAATAATTAACAAGATATTCTTAATAATTTATTATAGTGATTATTACTGATATTTGTAAATGACCTTGCCAATACAATAAGATTCACAATTGCCAATAATTTGAATGTCAGCTAATTTTGATCGCATTCTCTTAATTCCGGTCCGACAATCGCCATCTGTTATTACATTTGTTTGTTTGCTAACAAATAGGTCCCCGATGCATTTGCTAAAACTTGATCTGTACAGTTTTCCCGTCATTACGATTGTTTCATTGCCTAACAAATAATAAAAATAAAAATTTTATTATTTATTATTTTTTTGTATTTAAATATTTACCTTTATTAGCTAAAACGGTATATTTAACTTGGAACCATATTTTATCCAGCTCCTTTTCTGTCGACACAAGAAACACCTTTTTGCCTTCATCCTCTTTGCTAGATAAATTGCAATCAGTTTGATTAGCTATTGTTTTAACATGCCGACTTAATCGATTAAAAAATGAGCCAATCTCACACCGGTATATTTCTGAATAAATAAAGCTTGTTGAATCTAAAATCAAATTAATAATATAACGTTAATTAAATTTCACACAGCAACAACAAATAAATAATAAACATTATATTTACTTTTGCTATCTACAAAATAAAAATTTATTAAAATAAAACATATTAAAATTTGACGTGTTTCTAATAAATTTAATCTAAAATATATACACATTTTTATATTTTATTTAATATTAATTTTTTAATTAATATTTTTTAATTAAAAAACAAACTACTTGTTTCTTAATTATTAATTCAGAAATTAAACTTGAGTTATTTAACAAAAAATACTTGATTCTAACATGTCATTAAATTGCAAAATCAAAACCGTATTTTAGTTTAAATTCTTAAAAAATGCTAAAATTTTAATTAGCAATAATTTTAACAATTTTTTAAAAATAGTACAGTGCATAAGTTAATTTAATAAATATAACCTGCGGTAACTTTTTATTTTTTTATTTATATTTTAAGATAATTTTTTTTAATATATAATTTTTATTTTACAATGTATATTATGTAATATATGTAAATTTATATTATGCTCATATAGTTTGCTTTAAATGTTAATATAATGAATTAAAAGTGTAAATCAAAATTAATTTTGAAAACTGTTTATTTAATTTTATTCTTGTTTTAATTAAGTAAGATAATTGTAAAAATTAAAAAATAATAAGTTATATAAAACAATTCAAACTTTAATTATATTTTAAAAACAATTTAATTAAAAAAGACTTTAGAATTTTTTAATTTAAAATTAAAATTAAAAAATTAATTAACATTAAAAACGTATTATAATTTATATTAAATAGCAAAACATCTGGTATCCGTCTGATTCTAGTTGTCCTTAAATAAAATATTGTTTAAATAAATTTTAAATAATGTTCAAGTTAACATTAATAGTCATTTTAGGTAAGCATGTTAGTATTTAATTTAAATAACTAATTGTTTGTAAATTAAAAGCTGTTGGTGCAAAAAGCGACATGACTCTGGAAAGAGCCGATCAAATACTGACAGCTTGGATCAATCTTGGCGATACTAATTATATGTATCAATCATCGACTGATCCTTTAGTGAAACGCCATTGCAATTCGTAAATTAGTTTTTGTTATTTAAATTTTTAATTAAATTTTTAATAATTATTATACTTTTTCTTATATTTTATTAATTTATTTTTAAACTAATTAAGGCAATAAAAATTATATCTTGCTAAATAATTATACATTTAAAAATTAATGCAAAAAATATTATATAATTATTATATGTTTATAACTTGAGCTGGGCAACTCAAGTTTCGCGAGTTTTTTTTATTTAAAACATTACTAATTAATAGGCTTAGGATCTGAAATCGAAAATGAAATAGTAGTATGTAAGTTAGTGCCTGCAACAGTGCTTTGTGGCAAAAATTATTTTGTTGCTTAATTTTTGTAATTTTATTTTGGATATAAATTATGCAGAAATTCAGAAGGGGGGGGGTCAGCTAAAAATCCCCCCTGATTTTGAAAATTGGGATTTATTCCCCCCTAGCATTTGGTCCGCGAAAAGGTACCCCCCCTCGACTTTTTGCCGGCCGCTTTCGGCGGTCGGTAAATTTTTTGAGTTTTTTCACCAAAATTAGAAAATTTTCCCTAAATTGGTGCTAAATCCGGTTTAAATCCAGTTAATTTAACTAAATTTAGTTTAAA
>JAQFXP010003945.1:0-11504 GCA_034693685.1 Belba bartosi | reverse complement strand
TACTTCTAACAATATAATTTAAACAATTTAATTTATTTTATTAATAATATATATAAAATACCATCTTTATACTTTTCTAATCATGATAAATATTTTATATTTTGCAATTATCTGTAAAATAATTTTGCATCCAAATGCAATAATTATAATTAATAATATTTAAAATTCAAAATATATTAAATTTTATTTAATTCTAATTAATAAAATTTAATTTAACAGTTTAACACATAGTCATTGAAAATTAATTTAAATTACATTTGATAAAAATTTAACTATTTTATGAATTAAATTTATTTAACTTAAAACAATTTGATATAAATATTACTAGACAGATAAAGATAATAATTTATATATAATTTAGAAACAATGAAAATTAATTGTAATATTACAAATTTATTTTAAAAAATAGATCCCTATCAAACCAAAATTAATATTACAATTTTATCATATACATCATCTAAATAATATATTAATTTTACAGTTTCAAAAATTTTAAACTAAGTTAATTTATAATATATTCAAATTAATTTAATTAAAAATTGTGATTATTTTAAAATTATATTTATAAAATAAATATAATTAAATTAAAAAAAATAATTTTTGATAGTTAAATTTATTTTAACAATTTTAATTTAATAAAAAAAACTGGATTATGTCAAAAAATTGACTTTCAAACAACTTGATCGCCAACAAATAAATTGCTATCTATTGCATTTTTGACAATAAACAATAAAATATTTTTTTATCACTTATTCTGAGCAAAACAATACAAATGTATTTCAATTTATGGCTCAAATAAATGTTTTTTACATATATACAAATGTATACAAATATAATTAACAATTTTAGCTGCGACTATTAGATAACCGAAGTGCTTTTTGAAACACGTTTTAGATATGTTTAGAATAAATTGTCATCCAGGTAGACTGGTGCATTGTTCAATGCGTTCGACTGCAGTTAAGTTGGTTCAAACTTTACTAACTACAAGTAAGTTTGAAATCTGTCCATAATAATTTTTTCTCAAATGTTTAAAAGAGTTTGATTGGCAATAAAACCACCAGATGTTATAAATTAGTGTTATTTATTAGTGCACGAGCGGTTTAGCCATAAACTAATTATATGGACTGTTTAGGTGTTTGCTTTAAAAACTGTTCTGTTACGCTTGTTACCATACTTTATGGTGAAGTGACAATCCATGCCTGGTTGAAATTGACGGTTGTGCAAAGAGAAAGCGCACGGGCATAAAAGAAAAAATAAATATAAAAATTGCGCAAATTATCTATATCTACGGAATTTTTTTTCATTACGTACATAGGAAAAAATTTGAAATTTTTATTATAATAGCAAGAAATATTGGTGATTTTTATGTACAACAAGAGAGAAAACAAAAGTTCCCTTCTAATAACTGGAAACTTAAAATCTTTTTTAATAGCGAAAAATATTTTAAATCTTTGTTGAAATTACGAGATTAAATTAATCTGTTGTATTAATAGAAATAAAATTTTTAATCCTTTACTTTTAGAAAATAAATTCAATATTTAAATTTTGTTAGAACGGGAAATTTTTTTTAATTACAATAAGAAGATAGTTAAAATTTCTATTTAATAACGAGAATATTTGACATTTTTTAAAACGGATAATTGTTTTATTTCGAACTGTAATATTTATTATTATTGATATATAAATGTGATTCTGCATTATTTCCTAATCTATAAAAAAAATTTGTCATTATTTTAAACATCATTTATTGTCTTAAATAGATTTATAAATTTTTCTATTTCTGAATTAATTAATTTAATCAGATAATTAATATTGACGAATATATTTTTAAGAATTGTTAATTTTTTGATTATTTTATTGTTATTTAATATTTTAAGAAACTCTTATTTGTAAGTGAATTACTGCTTTTTTGCACAAAAACTGTGTTTAGAATTGTAAATAAAAAAATGATTAACATTTGTAGACTTTAAATAAAAATCTATATTAATTGAATAGTATGTTCTTTCTAAAAGGAAATAAAAATAAAAAATTCAATTATTAATTTCTTTTTCTTTAGCAAATTTTTTTTAATATTCTTTTAAATGTTTAAAAATACAAATCGAAATTTATTTTTTTGTCTCAAATTAAAAATAAATTAATATTATTTTAAAAATTTATATTACATTTGTGCGAAAAATTATAAAAATCATTTTTGAAATATTAATAATTAAATTTTATAAATTATTATTTTAAATTACTTATTACAAATATTGTTAAAAAATATAATAACTAGTATATAATATTAAATTATAATTTAATAGTATTTAATACAATGTTTTTATTTTAATAAAACTAATATAAAATATTTTATATTAGCGTTAAATTAAAAATATATAAATTTTTCAATGTTTTGCTCTTACAAAATTATAGTAAATTTTTTTTAAATGCATTAAATAATATTAATTAATTCATAATTTTTATTTATTATATTTATTAATAAAAATTATTTAAGGAAAAATCTAAACATAATTTTTAATTATATTTAAAAATAATTATATTAAAAAACATTTTTTTTATTTTTTAGACAAATTAACGTAAAACTGTAATATATATATTTGAATAAATTTTATTTATTGTTTAAAAATTTTAAATATTTGTTTGGCGATAAAACATACCTGTTTTTATTCTAGCAATTTTTATAATACATTTTATTATTTGTAAAATATTTGAATGTTTTAGATTAACAAATGTAATTAAATTTTTAAAATTTTTATTAATATTTAAGAAATTTATATTTATATTAAAAAAAAAGTTTTATCAATATTTTGTTTTTAATAATTTAGAAATTTTTTCATTTATTGGACAAATTAACATAATACGTATAATACGTATATGTAATATGTATATTTTAATAAATTTTTTATAGTTTAAAACTTTTAAATATATGTTTGGCGAAAAGCGGTACCAAAATTGTATTCGATTAATTTTTATAATATTGTAGAGGTTTAAATACTTTACATTATTTAATTATTACTATTAGATTGTTTAGAGTTTACTATTAAAATGTTTAGCATAAGTTAAATGTAATTGCTCAAATTTCATATGTTAGCTATGTTAATGTTTCCTGTATTTATTCAATGAGTTTAGCTTTATGCATTGAATTGTAAAAACTTATATAATCTATTGTATTGATTATGATATCAGTTCAGTCTGTTATGCTGTATAATTGTGAGCTTAATATAACTTTAATGTAACAAGGTCAAATCCTATATGTTCAATTTATTTGAAAATAATAAATATATGTTTAACTACCGATTAATGCCTACAATATTTTTTATTATTAATATATAAATTTTAGATTGAACATTTTAACAAAATTTTTAAATTTTATTTTAATTTATGAGAATTTTATATTTTCATTTTAAAAAATTTATGTTTTCCTATTTTGTTTATTTATTAGAAATTTTGTTAAAAATTGATTAGCTTAAATTTAAAAACCATTTTGGAACTTGGGTTTAATCGGCTATGTATTTTTAAATTATTTCCTAATTTTGAAAAAACAAATCAGAATTATTTTTTCTTTGTTTAAGAAATTTCAATATTTTTTTTAAATCAAGCTTTTGATATACGAATAAATTTTTTTTCCAATAATTTAAATACCATTTATTTTTAATTTAAATGCATTATATAATATAAAATAATATATAATTTTTATTAAATAATTTTTGAAATAAAAATTATTAAAAAAATAAATCTAAACATAATTTTTAATTACAATTTAAAATAATGATATTAAAAATATTATTTTGAATATTATTTTTATTGTTTTTAATAAATTAGAAATTTTTTCATTTATTGGACAAATTAACGTAAAACTGTAAAATGTATATTTTTAAAAATCTTATTTATTGTTTAAACTTAAAAATTTATATATTGGAAACATTAAAATAGATATTTACTAAAAAATTTATAATACTTTTTAACTTTGGTAAATTTTATTAATATTTTAGATTAAACAATATAATAAAATTTTTAAAATTTATTTTAATATATGAGAATTTTATTTTTATATTATAAATTTATGTTTTTTATTTTGTTTTATTTAGGCTAAAGCTATCAAACAGTTTTAGTTTTATTTAAATAAATTATCCAAAATCTTAAATTTATTCAAATATTTTTGAATTAATATTATTCAAAAAGTTTTGCAAATGTTCGTACAGATTTTTTACAAAAAAAATATCGAAATATTTTAATTTATCTATTGTACAATTATATACTGAGCAGATTATAATTATATTTAAAAATAGTTTTAAATTAATTTTTTTTTGTTTTTAATAATTTAGAATTTATTATCATTTATAGGACAAAATAACTTAAAACTGTAATATAATTATATTTAAAAATTTTATTTATTGCTTAAAATTTTTAAATTTATGTTTGGAAAAGACCATTTTATGATAGTTTTATTCTAGCAATTTTTATAAAACTATTTATTATTTGTAAAAAGTTTACATATTTTAGAGTAAATATGGTAATTAAATATTTAAATTTTAGTTTAATATATGAGAATTTGATTTTTATATTAAAAGTTTATGTTTTTTTAAAAATAATTAACTTAAATTTTTATTTATAGTTTTATGAATAATTATTGCTTCTGATAAAGAGTAAAACAATTTAAAAACTTTTATGATTTTTTAGTAATTAAACGTAAATGTAGTAATTATTTTAAAATAAACAAAAGTTAAAATAATAAATTTAAATATAAAATACACAGGTGATCTATTTATAATTTTGATATATAGCAAATTAATTGTTTTGTTTCCAGTTAAAGCTTTGGTAAATTAATAAATAATCAAATATAAAATCATTGAATGCTGTTTTTTATTAATTAATTTTTCAAACTAAAGTAGTTTTATTATGTCTATATTTTAGATAAAAACCAATTTTAAATTGATTTTTGTTTATTGTATTATATAAATGCAAATTATAATTTAGTTTATTATATTTAATTTGAAATAATAAAAATAATCCACTAATTTTTTCGAACCAGTTTAATTTATTTTAAATATTTTCATATATTATTTAATAAATTTAATTTTAAATTACAGTATGCAAACATATTCAATTTATTCAATAATTTTAATATAATAAATTTATAAGATAGTTATAGTAAAAATATATTAATTTTTTAATTTCAATTATAATTTAATCTAATTATTAAGTAAATAAAAATATAATTAAAAAAATTTAAATAA
Organism: Belba bartosi; assembly: GCA_034693685.1. Classification (NCBI taxonomy): domain Eukaryota; kingdom Metazoa; phylum Arthropoda; class Arachnida; order Sarcoptiformes; family Damaeidae; genus Belba; species Belba bartosi. Next base: position 6,270 of record JAQFXP010003945.1, on the reverse strand, counting down.
ATTAAAACTCAAAATTATAATTATTTATTTAAATATATATAAAATATATTAAAAATTTAAAAACTACTATTAGTTTATCAATTATTTATGCTAACGACAAAAATTGTGTATCTATAATGTATAATGATTGATCAAATTTATTAGTTCAATTTAGAAAAACTTTTAATGTTTTTAAATGACATCTTGGATCTTTTTTAGTTTAAAATTAATATTACTTTTTCGTCCCATGCTAGTAAGTACAAGACATCAAATATATATCAAGATTTTACATCAAATTAACTTAACTACTTGTATTTGGCTATATGCCAATTTTAATAATAAATTAAAAATTAAAATTTATTTTTTAAATTCTAATATAAATTTAACTGAAAATTTTTTATTTTGACAAATTTAAATTAATGTTTTAAGTTTTACAATTATTTTTGGTTTTAAACTATTTTAAGTTGTTATTTATTAACAAATATAATACAACACTAATTGTTTTAATAGAATATAATTTTAAAAAGCTGAGTTTTTATTTTAATTGAAGCAGCTTTTAATTTATAATTATAAAATTATTGTTTCTATAAAAATCATAAATAGAAAAAACATTGATTATGTGACTGAACACATATAATAAACTGTATCTAACTTTAGAAAAGTATTTAAATATAAACTGTAAATAAACTAGTTTTATATCGTCCTAACTAATAGAACATATTTAATTTTAATTTAATTATAAAAATTGTTAAATAAAATCCATGCTTGTATTATAATTTAAATATTATGTTAAAATTAAAATTTTTTTTAATTCTCACAGTAAACGACATAAATATCTAGTTCATTTTTCGAATTGTTTATTGTTTATATTTCATTTAATTCTCGAACTAATTTATGGCTCCACTAATATGTTGATCAACTATTAAAACAGAATATACATACCCTATATAAATACAGTTGTTTTAGATGGAATAAGTCGGTGACGCTAAAATCAGGCATTCAAAATTTAGTTTTAAATACTGTAATTTTACTAACATAATATATGTTAGATGTAAAATCAGCTGGTCATTTCTTAAAGTAACAAATATAATACAAACTTATACACTATTACTTATTTATTATATTTTTAAAAATATTTTGTATATTAAATTCAGATGTGTCGGCTACATGTGTTAAGCCAAGGCTAGTACTAAATACTAGAATCATATTAGCCTTTTAATAGATTGGTATTAAACAGCAGATTAGGAGCAATACTATTGGTTAGCACTAACACAAACAATATAACTGAGAACCATATTGCTAATGTAACATGTTAATTAAACTCAAGATTGAATACCAGAGTTTATTTAATAGTCACAGCATTTGTGTGATTTGACAAAAACACGTCCAAGTCTAAATGTATAAGTTTTTAACACTTTGTTTGTATCGCTATTTTCTTTACATTGCTTGTATCGCCTGCCTAAAAAACAACGCTTTACAGAAAAACAGTATTATAGAGGTTGGTAAACTTTTGTAATGGCGCGCGTGTCGTTGATTATTAACATGTCATTTAATGTTTTGTGGGAGAAGTTTATCCACACTATAATCTTTTATACTAAACATGCGCATTAACTATTAAATACATTGCAATACATTGCATTCAGTTTTAAAACTGTATGCAATGGATTGATAAACAGAACATATATTTTATTTAAAATATACAATAAATAAATAAAAATGTCAACAATTTAATTTAAACATTATTTTCTAATTTTTAAAATTTTTAAAATTAATTATATTTATTGTTGGACAATTTAGCAACTAGGATTATATTTAAATAATCAATAAAATATTCAAATTGTTTTTCAATTATTTGATAGATATTGAAAGTAAGTTTTCATAATTAATTGAAAGACTATTTAATTAAAAATTTCTATTAAATAAATTGAATTTAAATATCCAGAAAATAACAGTTACTACAAGAATGTCACCAAAGAATGTTAAACATAATATGGTGGCAGTAGACGACCTCCAAGAGACGGCCACTATTCTCTTGCGGAAAAATGTTTAAATTAAAATTTCTTATTTATAAAAATTTTTTTTAAGTTTATTTTAAAATAATATATATCAAATTACAATTTTGGTTTTTAAATTAATTTTAAAACAAATTTTTTTATATCATAAAAGTTGGCTTTACTTAGCTCAATCATATATGTTTTGGTTTAATTTGTAAATAAATATTTGTGTATTTGATTACTCATTGATTTTTTATTTTGAAAAAGAATTTTCATTATTTGTTATAAAAAATAAGGAATTATTTAATTATTTTTCTTTAATATTTAAATATCGTATTAATACAAAAATTAATTAATTAAATATTGTGTTAACACAAAATTTAATTATTTAAATAATTAATAAATGATTAATTACTATTATTTTTAAAACCGATGCAAACAGTAAACACATGTATACTAAATAAATGCAAAAACATCAATAACGATTATAAAATAAAATATTTACAAATGCTTTTTTATAAACATTTTATAATATAAATTTGTATTTTATCAAAAACTTATTTAAATTTTTAATATTATTAATTATATAAGGATAATATTTAAAATAAGAAAATGATATAATTAATATTCAAATACAAAACAATCAAATTATAATATACATAATTAATGTTTTGCTTTTTTCTAATAATAATTTAAACACAAATAAAATCATAAAAACATTTAAAAAATAATATTCAAAAGTTTAATACAACTTAGTACAGTAAAGGCTACGCGCCTTTACATGTGTGGCTTAAAACATCTAACAAATCAACACATTATGTTATTGTAAGGTAATTTTGTTTAGTGCATGCATGCATGCTGGAAAAATGAACAGTTGACGATCAATTAGGATAAGAGCACTGTAATGTTTTGTACAAATATTATTTACTTATTCCGTTTCGTGGGAGGTTTTATTAAGTGGACTATCGAAAAAAAAGCTGGAGCGGTCATTTTCAATTAAAATAAAAAAATTTACAAAACTATTTATATGCTAATTGTTTTTTGTAAGATGTCTTAAAATTTTTATATTGTAACTATTAAGGCTGATTTTAAAAAGCAATTCTAAAACATTTTAGATGTTTTTAAGCGACCGGTTTAAATGAAGTGTTAATAAGCAATGTCTCTAATAATAAGCTCTAGAGCTTTTATTTTTGAACGACTGTTAAAATATTTGTCATTTGTAATGACTCATTATTGTATTTTGTATTATGAACGTTAAAAATTTTTATAATTGTTTTGCCGTACTTTTATGTATATTTTTATTTGATATCAAATTATATTTTGTAATTTTAATATAATACTACATATATACAAATTTAAACTTATTTATTTTATTTATACATATTAGACATTAACATAATTGAGATTACAATATTCCATATTAATTTTTGATGAATTTATTGTAAACTAAATGTACAGTAGTTATACTTTTTAAGTAATGTAATTTAGAGAGCCATTAAAAAATCTACAAAGTTACTTGTTTGTTTTGAAAATTAAAATTTTATTATTTATTTGAATATTAATTTTAATTTATATAATAAATAGATTAACATATAATTATTTCATCAATTTTAAATTTTTTAAATAAAAACAATAAAAATTAATTTAAAAAATATACTAATATTAATAGTAGTATATAAATTACTAAATATAAGTAAATTAATAATTATGTGTCTGTCCAATTTTAATTAAATTAATTTATAATTAATAAGTTTTTTAATTTGTAATATAAAATAAAACTAATTTAAAAACAGAATTAATATATATTATTAACTTTTTTTTAAACATTTTTTTGGTTTCAATATTATTTATTAATTGATACTGTTGTTTTTAATTGTAAATCAGATTATCCAAATTGAGAATCACTTTACTTTCTATCGTACAAAATTACATTAACCGCTTTGAGTTTCATTTGAGTCATATAAGTGCGTTTTGTGTAGTACATCAAATAATATTAACTTTTCTGCCAAACATTCTCAGTGCGAAATGTGTCTACAACGCATTTGGCAGAAATACTCATAGTAATTGATGTACTACACAAATTTGTTCGAATAATACGCTTAACAGAAACCAGATCGGGAGAAAAACGTTGTAATATAATAAAGAGTTTTGTTTGATTTTATTCTTTAAAATTAATAACATTTAAATTATAACCGAAAAGTTTTTAAAACGGGCAAACATCTGGCAAAGTAGCATTAAACATACAAAAATATCAATTAACTTAAAATTAATTTATAGGTTAGTTTACTCAAAACTTTATCAATTTAGTTTTAGAAATGATTATTTGTAACAACTTAAATATTTTTGTTGATTCTATTATTTTAACTTGTATGACTATTTGTTTGGCAATATTTTAATATTTATTTAATAAACAATTACTAATTAGTGATACATTTTAATATATTGTATTTTTTAAAATTAATTTGTGAATTGTTTTGATAAAATCAAGTTATTTTGATCTATTATTAGAAATTACTTCATATGTTGATTTGAGTTAAGTTATTTTCAATAGGTTATTTTTTAGTTTTGCTCGATTTAAAAATTTTTTGATTATAACATTTATAAAAACAAAAAAAAATTCCTTTTTACACAAATAAATAATAAAAGATATTACAAAAAATAGGCAATTTCTAAATGGTCGTTAATTTTGTAAAAATGTTTAAAGTTCAAAATTAAATAAAACTTTCCAGTTGGTAGTTTAGTTGTTAAATTGTTAGTAAATTTGCTATTATTTAAAATATTTTGATAGACTTAACAAACTTTATAAATACCTAAATTAAATTTTAAAAATTTTTTAAGGGTAATATTTAATTATTATTTTTAAATAAACTAAGTAATATATAAATAACACAGTAGCTGTTTGATTAAAAACTGTAATTTTATTTAAAATATTTAATAAATTAAAATGTTTATTCTAAATAATTTATTTTGGTATAATCACAAGAATTTATAATTAAAAATTTATTATTATTTACCGAATTAATTTTTATTTTTTTATTTCTTAATTTTAATACTTTAACATAATTTTATTTAATTTAAAAATTGAATTTAGGTTTTTAATTATTTATATATTTAAATATTATTTTAAAATAATTAAAAAAGATTGTTTTATTAATTTTAGAAAAATTTATATTTACATAAATAATTATAAAAGTTTATTTAACTAAAAGGGCATGTTGAATGAAATAAATTTTTAATTTTTTTTAAAAACATATTCTAAAATGTTTTAATTTTAAATAATTATTTTAATAAAATTGATTATAAAACTTTTATGTTAATATTGTAATAATTTTGATAAAGCGCGCACTAGTAAACTTTGATTCTCCGCCCAACTCCTTACCTCTTTCCTTTAACCATAATGACTTACCAGATGTTTCCAAAAAATAAAGTCAAAACAAAATTTAATATTATTACAACGTTTATTAAACTATTCGATTTGCTCTAAAAATTTAGAATGAGAGTCAAGTTTTTTAGGCGAATCTCAGTAATGCTTCTGATTCGTTCGCAGATCCTCTTTGTGTTGAACATATACAGTATGTTAACCAAAACCTTATCACACCCCAGACCCAGATGCTTTAATCTCTACAAAATTATCATATTATTTATAAGTACCGTATTCCCTCATATATTAGTACATGTACATATAAGGTGAGTTTAGGCTTTACGTACTTATACCCCGGGGTATGTGTACAGTACTTATAAAACGAGGAAAAAAGTCGTTTTTGTGAATAAATTTCATTTAAAATATTTTTGATAAGAAACGCAAAAAATAAAGGTTTAATGATTAAAGATATGAAATGTTTGAAAACTATTCAAAACAAAAATAGATATAAGAAATTATGCGATTATAGAAACATATCTTAGATTTAAAGATTTTCATTTTTATTGAAATCGTTTAAAATAATTGTTAAAAAATAAAATATATTTGAGTTAATTATATTTAAAATGTATTCTGAAAATATTTAAAATAAGTTATGAAGTTGTAGTTAAATGGGTTTCAATTGCTTGGATTAACATTTTTGTAGAAGTAATTTAAAAATCTTTAATTGGCTTTGGGTTTACTAGTAATTGCAAGAATAAAAACTTGCATTTAAAACTTAAAAATTTTGTAGAATTTGAAAAAATTAAAACATTTGACTATAATTTAGAATTAACCAATGATGAAAAAAATTAAATCAGACGAAGACGATAACATTGATTTTAAATAATTTATAAGTTTATTGAATAAAATCATTAAATTTTAAGATTTAAAACATTT
>JAQFXP010003944.1:0-11506 GCA_034693685.1 Belba bartosi | reverse complement strand
ACTTAATTAAGTTTCTTTAGCTTGCAATTTCTAAAAAACAAATAATTTTTTAATTTTGAACTAGCTAATTTAGATTTAACTATTTTTATACATTTTAAATTAATTTTGATTCAACTATGACAAAGTTTATTAAAAACAATATTTTTCGTTTAAAATTTTCAAATAGATTTTTATTAAAATTATTTTAATATAATTTTATGTGTATTTAAAAGTGCTACAAATTGTCAAGTTCAATTTTTATTTTAACTTGTTTTTGAATAAAATTTTAATATATTACAACTAATTATTTAAAAATATTTTGATAGATATTTGTTGTGGAATGTGAGTCAACAAAATAACTTAATCAGATCTTTGAATATATATTTAATAATTTTTAAAATATTAATTGTAAAATAATACGCAGAGACTTCGTGTTCCTATAACTTTTGCTATACTACTTCAAAAAGAATGAAACTAGTTAAAATTTTTTAATAGAATATTTGTTATTATTTTTTTTAATGTTTTTGGCAAATAAATTTTAAAAATTTAAAATTATAAATAACTTTGACATTTTAAATTTATAAATTTAAAAATTTGTTTATTTCAAAATAACCAAGGATACTCAACTTATATGTCTAACAAATATTACATTTTTAAAACTTGTCAAAATTGTTTAAACGTATTTAATTATTTTTAAAAATAAACAATTTCTATTAATCAAATATTTTTCGGGCATGCTAAAATTTTCTGGATAAATTTTAACGTGTAACAAAAAACCAAGATATTATTTTTAAAATTCTTTTATTTATTTTATACTTATCATGCTTCCAATCTTTATTAAATCAAATACATAGTCATTATATACTGTGACATTGAAAGCATTAGAAAAAAAAGTATTGAAACGACAGTACATGTTGTAATAAAATAAGTAAATAATGACTGAAACAACTAAATAGAAAATTTAATGACAAAAGTTTAAAACCAACTGGGTTAAACACAGGGGTTTCGAAGGCGGAATTCAACCAAAATTTCCTCTGATTTTGAAAATAGGCACATGTAAATTGGGCCGATAATATTTAATCTGGAAAAGGTACCACTCCCTTTTTATTGAAATAGTTTCATGTTAAAAATTAAGAAATTATACCTAAATCGGTACTAAATTTAGTTTAAATATAGTTAAATTGCATAATTATATAGGTTTTTAACACTAAAAATCACTACCTTCTCAATCGACCTTCTCAATCCCTGATTAAAAATTAAGTTTTATTTTGCATTTTGTTGGTAATACTAATTGATCATGATAAGAGTGGTCAAGACTTTCTAACTTAATTATTTTGTTATTCTTATTCGTCATTACAGTATAACTCGTTTATATTAATTAGTATTTAAATACAGTATTGAACGAAATTAAAATCAATTTCAATGTATTTAAACTAAATTTTAAAGAATATATGACTTAAACAACAGTAATATAGAAAATGTTAACGACATTGACCTTAAAAATCAAAGCTTTAATTGCTTTTTAATGACTGACGAGTTATAAGTTATAAATCAAATAAATGATTTGAGACGGAATTTATTATTACTTTAAAAATCTTATAAATTAATTTGATTTAATCGAATATATAAGGAATAGAATATTAATTGATTTGAATAACCAATTAAAGGCCAAAAGGCATGTGAGAAGACATCGTTTATCTTTTTGCGTAAAGAACTTCCGGTCAGATTAGCCAATATTATGCAAGAATTGCATTTACTTCCGGAAAATCTGTTGCGAATGCCGAGCGTCGAGTTGGTCCAGAGCTGGTATGAGAGGAGTTTCGATGAGATCCTGGCGTTTGAGAAGTCTGACGCCAACCTGAAGGTAACGCACGAAGAGTTTTGCGAATCTTTGATCAAAATCCGAAATCGACACTCGAATGTCGTCCAAACGATGGCACAGGGAGTGATGGAACTGAAGGAGACCCACCAACTCGACCAGCAGACGGAGCACTGCATTCAATACTTCCTAAACCGGTTTTATATGTCGCGCATATCGATCCGAATGCTGATCAACCAACACGCGGCCCTCTTCGGCTCCAGTGCCGACGTTGCCCTCAACAACCCCAGACATATCGGTTGTATTGATCCGAATGTAAGGATTGTCTCACTTTCACTCTCACTCTCACTCTCAATACTAATGATAGCAATAATATAACAATTATTATTGTTTTTTGACAACATTTAGTGTAACGTCAAGTCTGTAATATACGACGCCTACGAAAATGCGAAATTTCTTTGCGATCAGTACTATATGACGTCTCCCGACCTAACCATCGATCAGCACAACAGTCAGTCCATATTTTTGTTAACATTTTATACTAACCGGTAGTTATAACACAAATTTAATGATTAGTTGCGAACCACTCGGCGCCAATAACACTGGTATACGTGCCCTCACATCTCTATCACATGCTATTTGAGTTATTCAAGAACTCAATGCGAGCTGTGGTCGAACAGCACCGGAACGATGAGAATCTGCCGCCGATTAATGTGACTCTCGTTAAGGGAAAGGAAGATTTGACTCTAAAAGTAGATTAATTTTGTCATAACTTACTGTACAGTCTGTACAGTATATACTGTTTGTTATACTGTATTTCTAACAAATCAATTGATCAATTGATCTACAGATTAGCGACAGAGGAGGAGGTATTCCCCGTTCGTTGAGTGATGTGTTGTTCCACTATATGTACTCAACAGCTCCCCAGCCGTCAGTGTCGGGTATGAACTCAGCGCCATTGGCCGGGTATGGGTACGGACTGCCGTTGTCTAGGCTGTATGCGCGCTACCTTCAGGGAGATCTGGTGATCACCTCTCTTGAGGGGTACGGCACGGATGCCATCATTTACTTGAAAGTGCTTTCGAGTGAAGCCAATGAATTGCTTCCCGTTTTCAACAAGACTTCGAGCAAACACTATCGCTCAGCACTGGGAACCCATGACTGGAGCTCTGGGGCTGTGCATCACGTCATCCAACAGGCGAATAGTCCGAACCCGACTATATCTGCACAGCCTATTGGACTCAGGCATTACAGTATAGCAGCGAATCGTAGATTTACATAACATTTACTCAATATTTCAATTAAATAAATAAATATTTATTCGAGTCATTGCTTAAGGCTTTCAATGCTCTCTTTGAACCAAATATTAACTTCAAATCAGAGCTACACTGAATGAGCCAACACTCGAGTCATCCAATTATACTCTGATTTTAACGATTTTAATGTTTAAATGTATTTAAAATGTCTTTCCTATCGGATATTTAGTACAAAATCTCGAAATCTGTTTTAAGAACATAAGAGTGAAACTACAAAAAACTTAATCATTCAGTTGTTTTATGTCTAGAGTCCGGACTCTGAATCAAAGTTTTATTTTTCAGTTTTATTAATCAAATTTAATATTAATAGCCCAGATGTGGCCATATCTCATAGTTCAAAAGAGTTGATTAACACTAACTGTTTAATAAACATACAAAAACAGTGTATCTGCATAGGTCTAAGGCTGACCTTGGAGGTCTGTGCAGATATATTGATTTTGTATGTTTAATAAATGGGCACAAAAGCTAACAAATAATTTGAACTCTTATCTTGTGGCCACCTCTGTTAATAGCAATAGTCTATCGATATTTGTTAATAGCTTAGAATATTTGTCGCGAATTTCAGTTCTCTTTTTACACTAAAACTCCTCTTTTTCTACATTTCATAAAAACTATGAAATTTTTTAGCGAAACAAAAATTTAGTATTTATTTCATATATTTATACAAAATGTTTCTTTATTGTGCCATTTCCTACCTTTCCTTCCACTGCAATACATAATTTTTAAAACAATAATAATATAAAATATATTTAATTCTCAATTCAAATAAACTAAAAATGCAATAATCGATGAGATGTAGAAAATTTGTAATTAATTAAAAACAAAATTAAATATAAAATAAAGATCTGTTCATATGTTGAGGAAAATATTTGATTCTATTAATTATTTACGCCTTTTGTGTTGAATGTATTGGACGACCCATTGGGCGACAAAAGGCCAAACTAGTAGTACGAGTGCCGTTTGGGGCCTAATCTCTTCGAACGGCCAGATTTGTGTCTTTTTAACTGAACGCGATTTGGACTAAGATTTCAATTAAAGACTAATTAATTTCAATCTTAAGAAACGATCAATACTTGAATAATACCCGACTCTCTCGAGTGAGCATCGATTCGAGTGCGTCGAGTCGGTTGACCACCTGATCCATACTCTGTTGGAGTCTAATCACAGCCAAAGCCAACTGTTCATTAATACCAATTGAATAGTCGTGAGGAGTAGAGCCCTGACCGCCGCCCGACCCACCCGCGCCCCGAGTGTTCGATGAGCCGACCTCTTGCGTCACTGGAATACCTAATTCTATGGAGTAATTGATTTTGAAGTAATTGAGACAATACTATAAATGCCATAATCGTAGCGGTAGTGATAGTGATAGTGATAGTGATGCCTTCCATACCTCTCACACCGACATTCCGACTCCGGATCGATGAAATGTTTCTATTATTTGTTGAATTTGATGGAGACATGTGTGCACTCGGATTAGAGTCCGTTCCCCCGCGCGCACACATTATGTCTTCAACGGAAAACTCGTTTCCATTTCTTTCTGCTATTGGAATCTCTCCGTTCTTTCAAAGCAAAAAACAGACAATTATTATGATTACAGTGTCTTGAGTCGAAGTCAAGATCTGCCAAACCTTCCAAACCTCTCCGATGTGATCGTAAGTATCAGAAAACTCTTCGCTTTCACTGTCTATACCATAATCTTCGCCATTGATTCGAGGAATGTCTGAAATTTAAATTATTTTTATTATTAATTAACTTTCCATTTAGTTATTAATAAAATAAAGGGAAGAGAATAAAGCATTGGTTAAAAACTAATAAATATTATACTTAAATCTGACCTAATATTGTATTAAATTATATTTATAATACCTATTGTTTGACTTTAAGTTATTGTCTTCGGTATTATCGGAAGTGAATGATTTGAAATAAACTAAAATAGATCGACAGTTGTGTACAGTATTGCTTACATTACTTTAAGTTGAAAGTAGAACAACTACTGGCCCTTATATAACAGTTTGTCTCAGTTTTAAATTTAGTTATGATTCATATCTTATAAAAATGTTAAACAAATTGCCAATAATTTTATGTTTTGTTGATTATAATGAGAAATTAACTAAAATAAAATAAAATTCAATCAATTTATATTGTAGTCTGAAATTTAGATTTCAATTCGAGTAATATAATAGCTTAAACATTCAGTGCTTAATATTTATTTAAATATAAAAAACAATTTATAAAACTCAGAAATTTATTTCAAATTAATTTTCCTTAAATTCTGTCTTAATTATTAAATACTTTTTAAACTCAATTTTTGTAATAATTTAATAATAAACTATTTATTGTAACCAAATTCATAATTTCTTTAAATAATTAAATAATTGAAATATTCTGAGAACTAAAATAATTATATAATTTATGACATAAATAGAGTAAACAATAGCTATAAAAGTGATTAAAACAAAACGAAATAAATGCAAACAAATGAAGAAAACATAGTTTAAACAAAATTTAAAAAACAATAAGACTTTTAGACAATCAAAGCACACCTTTATATGGATTTTTCGAAGACTTCTTTCCGACTCTGACTGAATGCAAACAAATGACAAACAATTAAATTAAGAGAAATGCAAATAAGTTAATGTCGAAACTGAAGACCTACTCGTCTGGTGTTGGCCTTCGCTCTCAATGGGCTCTTGAGTGTCGCCATTGATTCGATCGTTGAGTCTTTCATTGGATTGATTGCTCTCTTGTGGCAGAAATTCATAGAAAGGACCCAAAACTTCGTAGAACTCGGAAACCGATTCGTTTAAAGACATAGTTTCGACGACCTGTCGATCAATAAGAAGAATGAGTGACAAAAGTGTCAAACAGTTTGAGTCAAAGACAAACTTTTTTCAATTCAGCGATATATGAGTCCATAGCGGACTGTTTGGACATCTCTCCCAACCTCTTCCAGGCGTCCCATTTGTATCGGTTAACGATGTCATAAAAGGCCGGCTTTTTCGTGAGGTTCGGGCCTTCGGTCGCCTGTTTGAAGAAGGCGTAGAACTTGAGCTTTAGCTCATCCGACGGCTGGAAAGGACCTGCAATTGAGTCCACTCTCATTGGTCTTAGTCTTCACTTAGTATTCATTAATTCATTACTCAATTCTAACTAATCTAAAGCTTTCGAATCAATTCAAAACATATTTTACTCCTAATCTGCTATTAAATCAAATTAATTTCGATTTAACTTCAATTCAATTCCTATTCTTTGATTATAAATACAATTAAATATAATATAAAAATGTTTTGACTATTAAATCAATAAATGTTTAAAAATCCAATTCAAGTCATTTAATATTTTTAAATTGAAATATATTTCACAAAATCGCCTAAAAATTCAATTAATTGTAAAAATGAGGAAAAATATGAAAATAAAACGAAATTTCCTTTAATTACAAAAATTGGATTCAATTAAAACGATTTCTTAACTAATCCTAAAATTAATTAAAATAATATTAAAAGAATTGAAGAAATGTTTAAAATTGAGACCATTTTTGGGTAACCTCTTGATCACATTGACCGCTGCGTTGAACTGTTCTTCAGTCGACATCTTCTCCTCATTCGATGTCTTCAGATAACAGTTATTGATATTTCCATTAATTGTTGGTTTGTTTTGAATATTTTGAATACGATTTGAATCACTGATGGCTTCCATTAGTTAACAAATATTTAATATAAGTCTAACTCTAAGTCTAATATTACAAACATCTAATGTTTACGTCTATTACAGTATATATATTAATATTGATTCGACGACTAATTCCCTCTCTTTAACCGAATACAAACCAAACCTTAACCAAACCTTAGAGTAAAGCAGAACACAATCGATAAAACTTTTAAATATTAATATTTTACATTATTAATTAATATATATTAATATTAAATGCTTTTTATGTCTTACTTGTACTCAATTTTTAAAATTATTTCATTTCATTCAAATCTAATTTAAGACTTAATACTCAAACAGTTTGAATAGTCGACTGATTTTGTATTAGAACTGAATTGTTGTTTGAATTTTAGGCCGAATATGAGGTCAACTGAATTGAAGTTTTACTGCTTTCACAACAACTTTTCTAATTATTATGTTTTAGATACAAATCTCAAAATATAAATATGTCAGTCACTCAATAATGTACAATGTACCAATTTTTTATCACTTGACCAGGGCTATTTTATTAACAAATTGAATAAAAGTAGAGAAAATTTAATTTAAAAATGCCAATTACATTTTTAAAACGTTGTATAAAATTTTTATTTGCATTTATATTGAATTGAATACAAAATTTTTTATTTATAATTTGTTGAGTTAGACATGATTAAAACAACTTGGTTAATATAAATTAGCAACTTAAGTTGTCTCACTCTATATTTATTAATATTTGACTTATAAACTGATGAAAATCATTAAGATTACCACAAATATCATATTTTTTTATATTTTAAACTAATAAAAAAATAACATTTATTTAAATAACTCATTGTTTCAGCCATTTGCCATAAATCCAATAATAATTTAGTTTTGAGGAAATTAAAACATTTATAAAGTGAAAAAAAAGTCGATTTGAATACTAAATACTGTTTACGAAATAAGGAAATTTAAAGCGATTATAATTTGTTTAAGTTATGCCAAATTATGATTGTTTAGAAAATTCCCAACACTACTGTTACAGTACTTTTTATATAATAATCAAACTAATAGTTTTGATGCCTGTCAGTTCATAATCCAAATTTTGATTAAAAGTTACAGTTTTAGTCATTAATTACTAGTTTATTTTCAAGTTTGTATTTTTTTATTTCCCAGTTTTTTAAAATAAATATTCAATCTTTATAATTTATTTCTTTGTAAGATATTTTGAAAACTTTGAAATTAATATCCTGCAGATTTTATAACTTGCTAGTTTATAGCATTATATTTTTTGTATTCTTATGTAAACAGAGAAACAATTACTGAAAAACAATTTATAAACCAAAGAATTTTTTCTAAATTAACAAATTGAAATAGTATCATTCAAATACAAATTATTAAATATAAAGTTATATATTTAAAACAATTACAAATCAAACATTTGATTAAAGCAATATAGAAACTTTTATTGACTTTGTTACATTTCAATATGTTACATACTTACACACATATGTTAAAGACTTGTTTTTAAAAATTAATTTATTTTTAAAACTACTTTATTAGCTTGCCATTTTAAAACAACAATTAATTTTAAAATTTCTTTTTAGCTAATTAAAAAAGAATATATTTCAAACATTTTAATTTTGTTTTTATTTATCAATAACTATGACAAAGTTTATTAAAACCCGTTTTTGACATATAAAAATTTGTAATATTGTTTTAATTAAAAAATTTCAATGTAGTTTTATGGTGATTTAAAAATGCTTCAAATTGTCAAGTTAAAGTTAAAGCTTGGCCATGTAGATATTAGTTAATAGAGGCACTACGTTTGTGGCAAAGACTAATAATTTAACTTTGCTAAACTCTATTGAGCAAATATGAAACTATAATTTTTATACTTTTTATTGATTAAACACATACGAGTATTATGATGTTGTCAATATTATTACAAATATATAACGTTTTTAAATTTTAATTATTATTTTTAATTTAATGTATAAATATAAATAAATTGGTAATAATGTGTTTTATTATTGTTATTATATTTATCATTATTTTGCATAGACTTTCAAAAGTTTTACTCAGACTTATCTCAGACGCCGAAATTATTTAATTTTAACATAAAATTATATTACCGTAGTACCTCATAAAGTTGCATGCAATAATAACTGAATTTAACATAATTTAGTATGTTGAAAATATACAGCAACTCTATTCGAATAGAGTTGCAGCTCTTCTGTAAAATAGACATATAGTCACATCAAATTTGAAAATTTATTTATTCATTGAATAATTAAACAATATTGGGAATCCATTGGTACAACCGAACAGATCAACTTTTTTGTTTGCATATAAGATTTTATTTCAGCGTTGCTAGATAAACGAATTTATACATTTGCACTTAAAATATTTTCCGGGAATAAATTTTATATTTTCTTAATTTAAAAATTTTCTTAATTAAAATACAAAATATAGCAAAAAGTATTATAAATTGTTATAAAATTGTCACCGTTTGGGGCGGCGGTGACAATGAGTGAGTGAATGAGGTGTGGGATCAGCGTCTGGGGCAACGCTGATAAGGTCACGTCCGGTGCGGCAAAGGTATGGCCAAATGAAGTACAACAATAAGTTTTTAGAAATAATGTTATTGTTTATTTGTATTAACTTTGGTTATACAGTGAATGTGTGCGCTTTGTTAGGGACAAGGGTTATATAGGGGCACATCACAAAGGAATAGGCGGGAAGGAAAATGATTGGTCAGTGAGGGACAGCACTGACCGGTGGAGAGTAGGAAAGTGGCGCCAGAAAGCTTAGCTTAGGGGGCAATGAGCTCATGGCGTCAAAATTATTCAGTAATTTGTTCACCATTAAGAGCAATGCATTTGCGACACCTGCTTTCCCATTCTATCCTTACATTATGAAGCATTAATGGTGTAATTTGAGAAAAAGCCAATTTAATGCGTTCAATCAAATCTGTTTTATCTTTTGGCCAGTCACTTGGACGATAGACTAAACTTTTTACATAACCCCATAAAAAAAGTCAAGAGGAGTAAGATCTGGAGACCGAGGCGGCCATTCGTGGAATCCCCCGTTACCTCCCCCTCTTCCAACCCACGAATTTTCAAAATGCCAGGTTAGATAATCTTTAACTTTTAAAGAAAAATGAGCAGGTGCCCCATCCTGAAGCCAAATACATTTGCTAAATTTGATTAAATCTTGTTGGATTTCAAGAAGAATTTGATTTTCAATTAAATCTAAATAAGTCTGGCCTGTGACAGTGGAATCAAAAAAATATGGGCCAATAATTCTCTGATCCCAAATTCCACCCCAACACAACTGTAGCGCCTCCTTGTGACACTATTTCGGCGCAAATTCTGGGGTATTCTTGAGCCCAGAATCTTACATTCTGTCGATTGAACATTCCATTCACTGAAAATAAAAATTCGTCTCCAAACAAGATTCTGTAGATAAAATTGGGATCTAATTCAATATTTGTTAGAGACTTAAAAATAAAAGTAATTAGACATTAGACTGTATTACAATCTGACCCGTTTACAACAAAATCATATTTGGATATATAATTAATTTTAAATTAATAAAAAAAATATTTAGTGTTTCCGTAAAAAGAGGAAAACTGTTGCACACTGGCGAACAGCTTTCTCTCTCTCCCTCTCTCTCTCCTTCACTCTCTCGCGTCATACAAAATACAATATTATTAGCAATTATAGCAATATTAGCAAAACCTTTTCATATTTTTCACTGCATTTCTCACTTTTTCAAACAGATTTATAATTTTGAGTCAAATTTGTAGCTATTTCCTGGAGTTTAATGTTATTAATTCGAAAATCTATAATAAATATTAAATATAAATATTGTTTAAAGAGATTTTATAAGAAGAAAAATTTAACAAAAAGTTGATATTCATTGCCATTAATTACTGCTGTATTAAAAGTTGCAATTAATTAACTTCACAAACACTCAAACACTCTCTCAATGATTGAACAACAAAATCCACATAATTAAGGACTGAATATGAATTGATTTGATTTGAGACCAAATTTAAAGAAACTTGAATTGAACTGAAATGAATTACAATTATTTGAGAATTTAAAACATAGCTACCATTTGCTAAATTCAATGCGTTTAGCATAGTCTTCAGCCATAAGTGAGAAAATTGGACAAATTTTATACGGTTTAATTTATGTTTTTGCAAAATTCGATGAACATTTGACCGGCACATTCCAAGTTGTTTGCCCGCAACAGTTAATGATTTATGCGGGCTTGCGTTGAATTTAGCCAATGTATTAATTTTATTGATTTGGCTTCTTTCTGAGAGTGCTTTATTAGTTATTGGTTTATCCAAAACCGATCTTTTATTTTTAAAATGTAAATAGTTTTAAAATTCAATCAATTAATTGAGAAAACTTCAGATTAAAAGATGTTTGCAATACCCAAATGTGTTCCCGCAGATTGAGTTAGCGTTTGTTACAAAAGATAATTTATGTTTTAATTTATGTTATTTAGTCTTAAAATTCTAATTTATTTGAAGTTTAATAATTTATAAAAATTAATAAATAAGTCTGTCTTTTATGACAAACGTCAACTCAATCTGCGGGTACACACTTACATACTAATCGGAGTTAATATTAAAAAAATTACAATTATATTATAAAATATTTACCTTCAGTCTCGAATTTTTTAACCAAATCAAATACCATTGAAGGTG
>JAQFXP010003943.1:0-11512 GCA_034693685.1 Belba bartosi | reverse complement strand
GTTATCTAGTTATCTAGTATTTGTCAATAAAACATAAGAACCTAACCATAGCGTAAGAGTCGATCCAAACCAATGTGTGATTTGAGCCAAACTAATACAGATATGCATTACATAATCCAGAGTTAATTGCATTGAAGACGTGATTGCAATATAAATTAGCTGTGGGTTAATGTAGGACACGGGCTCGGATTGGACTGTTGTGGGGCTGTAGGCACAACACAAACTCCGAAAGTCTTGTTTGACGCCAAACCTTGTGCTGACACTCAATGAGTCCAGAATTTCCAATACTTATTATAAAGAAGACGAAAAGTTTCGGTTCATTTCATTTGTGTAATACTTGACAACAATTCTTGTGTTTCTCTAATAACTCATTTGAAATACCAGTTCTCAAAAGTCTTATTAAACAAATGTCTTCTTTTATCGCTTAAGATCGTCTTAATTGAATAAAATTGAGGTATGTTTTCAGTTATTGTACATTAATTACTGTTAACTCTATTTGAACGTCAGTTTTAATCTACAGTATATTCGTATAATTAAACTCAAAGTAATTAAATTCAATCAAATATGTCATCAACTGCTTTGACAATAATCTTAAAAATAATTTGACTAACTTTCCAGTCTTTGTCTAACTTTATAATTATAATTAAATTAATAAACGAAAGTTAAAAACTATTTTAATCCGTCTTTTACGTGCATTTCGTTTTTATCACTCAAACAATTTAACT
The DNA here is from genome assembly GCA_034693685.1 of Belba bartosi. Taxonomy (NCBI): domain Eukaryota; kingdom Metazoa; phylum Arthropoda; class Arachnida; order Sarcoptiformes; family Damaeidae; genus Belba; species Belba bartosi. The sequence continues at coordinate 10,787 of JAQFXP010003943.1, read as the reverse complement.
TAAATTAACTGAATTTTATGTTTATATTATAGAATTTTAAAACCAATATAAGTATAGAAATAATCAATTAATTGGTTTAAAACAAATAAATTCTGATTCCAGACATTGCGGTCAAAGTTTTGAAAATTTAAGCGAAGAGACAGTATTGGAAGCATTGGTTGGACACGCCTTCCAAACAGATAGGCAGTAGTCTGAGTAGGGCTGAGTGTGTGGTGTGTGTGTGCTCTGGTGTGTGGTGTGTGCTCTGGTGTGTGTGCTCTGGTGTAGTGGTGGTGAATGGTGAAGATGAGAAATCAAAGTAACATGGCTGAATCGAAGTCGAATTTCTCACGAGTCGTCCAAAAACATTCGCTAAGAGCTAAAGAAAGAGTAAGTCTTCTCTAAATTTTTTTCTAATTATTTCTTATTATCTGTATTTGTGATAATATAACAAATCAATGAAATATTCACTCAATTTAATCAAAATAATAACCAATTTATGTCTGACTTTTCAGTTATAGTTTTTCACAGTTATTATGATTTAATGTTAGCATTAATTTAGGCCTAACTCCCACTTAAGGCTTAGATGAAACATCGATTTGACTCCAATTATGTTTACAATTTAGGCAATCGTTTCATTCGTTCTCTAATTCAAGGCTTTTCTCAAATTAATCGTTAAATTAGTTTTGATTTGGGTTTTGGAGAAAAGTTTAGCTCAAAAATGCAAATCTATTTTGACCTCAATGTGGAAATGATGAGACATTTAATGGGAATAAAAATAGTATCACTTAATGGTTAGAGTGAAGAGTGATTCGTATGGCTTATGAATGGCTGGCGTTTTGCCGAATGATATTTCGGGACTTTACTCAAGACGTGTCGCGATTCGCGAACTCATACATACATTCATTACAGACTATTCACTCTTTTTTGATTACTTACTCTATGACTCTATGAGACTTATAGTCGTTATTTCATACAATAGGCCCTCAATTACCCAAATATTCGTATATTTAGTCTAAATACTGTATATTATTATTATTATTATTATTAAATGGATTTGTTTTGCTTGAAATCTGAGTGGAATTATCAAATATTTTTGATCCAAATATTCATTTATTTGAATCACGTTTTGATCTTTTCTTCTCAAAATGCAATCAAATCATAACTTAAATATTTGATTGTATTCTAAATTGTTTTAATTTCTTTTGGATTTGTTAAACAAAACTTGAATTTTCTGTTTGTTTAGAAATTCATTTAAAATAAATTTTTTTGATTTGAGAAACAGTTTTGTCTTTTTTGACATTATTTCAAATAAATTTCATGACTTCAATGTCATTGAAATAGTTTTAGTTTAGAAAACAAATTAAAATCAGATTAATCTGTATTTAAATGGAAATAGCAATGAATCATATGATTTGATATATCAAATCTAAATCTAATTCTTTGATTAATTAGTGACTCATTATTTCGGAAATTGACTCAATCTGATAGATATGTAATTGAATTATTTGATATAATTTGATAACTTTAGTATTTAATTGAATAAAAAGCCAAATGAGTTAACAAATACAATATTTTGAATAAAGAATAAATATCGACATTCGCCTCATTTCGCTCCACAAACCTCTATACCATATATACCATATATACCGTATATACCATATATACCGTATATACCGTATATACCATATATACCGTATATACCGTATATACCTTTTAATCTGATTATTTTATTTTAGACAATAATTAAATTGTTATTATTTGTCTTTTTTTATTCACAAAAGAATATACAATAGAAAGTATAAACAATACTGTATAGAGTGGTTGAGTTGCTTTCGATTCAATTCTTTAGTTAGTCATCAATGAGATATCAGATAAGAACCAATGGTTTAGAATAGCTCTTCAGATCACTCAACTAAGAAGTTCCCAAAGATTTGTTTGGAATAGACCACCAATTTTATACCTCAATCGAAGCGTTTTATTTTCATTTCAACTTATAATCACTATTCAAGTCAAGCAATTGCTAACAATTTTTGCTATTGTTTTGCTATCAATTTCTAAAGATAATCTGCAGAAAAAGAGATTTTGATTCGAGAATCTAATCTAAATCATAACTCTATTGTAAAGTTGTGGGCGAACCCCAACTCCAACCCCTTCCCCAACCGAAACGTAGTAATAAATAATTTGCTAAAATATATTTTAACATTTATAGATGTTGTGACAACTTTTGATTTATTTTTACCGACAAATGATTATTTATAAAAAAAAGTATTATGTATTATGAAGGAAGTAATTGACGAATTCCAGTCTCATTCCACTCCCAAATCAAACACAATTCTCATATTTGTTTTACAATCAAATATTTGGTAACTAATGAAGAGTTTAATCACAGTATTGCTAAACAATTAGTCAAAAATGATTTGAATAACAAAAGTTTGTTATATTTAGTAAATTTATGCAACAATTTGAGGTCAACTAATCGGCCCTTATCTCCAAATTGCTATTAAAGTCTGATCCGTAAATCTGTCGCTTCCTTAAGATTTGCGAATCCAATACTTGTGGAAGAGGTCGGATAGCTTTGCACAAATTGGTTAAATATGCTTTTGGCTGTGGTATGGCTGTGCTCTGCTCTGCCTTTGCTCTCTGCTCCGGCATGTGCTGGAGTTTGATGAGTAGGAAGTGATGTGAGAATAGTTATGTTGATGAGAATCCCAGAGCAAAGCGCTGCCACTTCTAGCACTTCTAACCTTGAGTTGCATCAGAGCTGCTTCGGAGCAGTGGTCCAAATGTAGAAAACAAACCAAACAAACCAGTTCTCGATATCCCACTTATTTATCGCTAAGTTTTTTAATTTTTAATATTTATAAACTTTAATCAAAGTGTTGGTACTTTTGTGCCATATTTTCGAAAACACTAACGTTTAGTGTTTTTACGCCAATTCTCTATAAGGAAAATACATTCAAACAACTAAAAGATTATTTGAGTTTTAAATAATTATATTTTTGAAAACAAATACATTTATTTCAACTGAAAATGTAAACCCACTTATGATAAGAGCATTTCGTTCCTGTTAACCCCATATTCTTTAATTTTAAATTACACCCAATTCTTGCAAATAAAATAAAAAGAATTTCTCAAATATTGAAAAATTAAAATCAATTTTTTGCATAAAATAATGAACAGATTTTACAAAACTTTGGAAAAGCGGACAAAACAACCGATGAATTGTTCGAAGTATATCAAAACAATTTTGCAAAACAGCAAAACACAGCCAATCGGCTCCAGAAAGAGCTCAAGAACTACTATAACTGTTGCCGAGAGATGCAAATGGCATCGAAATCACTGATGGAATGCGTGACAGAAATCTACGAACAGGAGTGGCCCGGACACGACCAGATCAATGTGAAGGCCCAGACTCTGGAGCTGTTGTGGGGCGACTTATGCCACAAAGTCAATGATCAGTGCACTATACCCCTAAGCACTTACTTAAGTCAATTCTCCGAAATTCGGGTGAGTTTTGATGTTTTCGACATTTTCGACAAAAAAGAATAAATCCGAACAAAAATATTACTTATAGTCATAAAACTTGGAATAACTTAATCTAAAATTCAATCAAAACCAGAACTAAATAAATGATTTTTTATAAGCGCCGGTCAGTTAAGATCTGAAGCTTCGGAAAAAATATTCAATCATTTGGTAAAATAATAAATGACATGTTTTTAACATTTAAAAATTTAATTTTTTTAAGTTTAATTGAAAATTTAAATTGATAAGATTAGGCGCGCACTGCATGTGTTCGGATTCTAAACATGTTTTGCAATTTTGTTCTCATAGTTGTTTGGAGTAAATTCGAAAAATCTGTTTCCAGACGTTTACAATCAAATTGAATGTAATTCAAAATTTCATTTAATTTTTGGTTTACAAAAATGAGTTTAATTTAAATACAATAAAAAATTTACTTATGAAGTAAATGCATTGTATGTCTTAAGGAGTGCAGAGGCGCTACAATTTGACAATAACCCGATTTAGTGAAAGTTTGTGAATTGCAAGTATTGTATAATTATACTGTGCTATCGTAATATTGTTTTGATGTTTGACGTTTGAAATGCATATTCTCATTCATTTAATTTTTAAATAATATTTAATTATTAAACAATAAAGTAGACTTTTATTTTTAAAACAATCAGTCAAATATATTTTATTTTATTTTTAAACTGTTGAATTTTATTTATTGATAAATAAGTTAATTCACAAATTAAATGATTAACACTGTAATTGTAGAAATGTGTAGTTAGGGATTAGTTTAAAATCCTATCGTCTTATTTGAAAACGTCTTTTAGCTAAACTAAGTCTAAATTTAGTTGAATTAACTCAAAATTAGTTTGAATTTATTTAAATTGTTGGCTTAAGGATAGAAAAATTGCCGTTATGATATTTTTAAAGAATTTCCTACTTTATATTCTTTCCTGGCCACAAATTAATAAAAAAAACCCTATCAGGTTTGTCTTTGAGCTTGCACAATTTTCTCACTTCTATAATAATTGAGATCGATTATAGCAATTTGACTAAAATTATAGTAAAAGGAAATTAAGTTATTATTAAACTAGAAAAGACAAAGTTATTAAAGTATAAAATTTTTCTCACTGTATTAATCCAGAAAAAACCTAACTAATTTCGTTTGTTCTTGCTTTATTTACGGACATTTTCTAAATTTTGACGAATAGCAAATAGAGGTATTAAATTACAATCTTTAGTTTTATTACTAAGTAAATATATTTGAGACAGGATAATTTATAACTTTTAATTGGGAGGATAGGGCTATTTTGGACCGAAAACCAAAACTTCATATAATTTAACCATGATTTTTTTTCAATAATAATTTTAGTAACGCATTCCTAAAAATATCAGCTAAAATCAAATTATTTATTTATTTATAAAATAAATCAAGTGAAAGTTGATTGATAAAAAATTTATTACTATAAAATTACTCAAATAAATAATAAGTCAAAATGTTAAACTTATATAGAATTGATCGGCGAATATATTTTGAGCTAACCATGAGTGTCCTTTACTTGTTTACGGCTTTAAGAAACTTGGTTATTGTTTTTGAAACATTTGAAGCAATTAAAAGCTAACCATATTAGTTTAAGCTGCAATTGGGGGTATTTTGGCTGTGCTGTTTATGCATTGTAATATAAGATTTCTTTATAAATCACATTTAAACCCAACAATTGACCCAACAATTAAGATTTTAATCTCTTTTGCTTTAAAATTATGTTTTTAGTTAGTTTAAATAGTATTTGTCGTGCCATTTAGTTATACTTATTTTTTAATATTAACTTCACAGCCAAAATACCCCCTAACGCCCTCAGTTGCTGCTAAAATTAATATGGTTAACTTCTAATTGCTATAAATGTTTCGAAAATAGCAATCATGTTTCTTAAAGCCGTGAACAAGTAAAGGCCACTCATAGTAAGATATTTTTGAGGGATTGCTAATATAATTATTATTGAAAAAAAAATCTTGCTTAATAAGCAAAAAGAATTTTTTCTTCGATATTAAGTTTAGTAGCGCATCCCTAAAAAATATCTCGGTTAGAAATACAGTTACCGTCAATTCTATCTAAGTTTAAGATTTTTAACTTATTATTTATTTAAGTAATTTTACTATAATTACTTTTTTATCAATTAATCTGTGCTTGCTTGAGTTTAAAAATAAATAGACTAAATAAGTTGATTGATAAAAAAATAGATTGTTATAAAATTACTCAAATAATAATAAGTTAAAAATCTTAAACCTAGATAGAATTGACGATGAATGTATTTCTAACCGAGATATTTTTTTAGGGGTGCGCTACTAAGCTTATTATAAAAAAAATCCGTCTTGCTTATAAGTTAAAACTTGGCCTGGTGTGTCGATGCTTTTCCTGATGTTTTCTATGTTGCGACTATATATGCCTTTTATAAAAATAAATTTAAAATAACAAAATTCATATTAGTAATATCCAATATGATTATAATTTATAACTGAAATAAAACTTTTATTTATTATAATTTTGATTGTAGATATTATTCCGTGTCAAGACACTTTTTTAAAATGTTGTTATTTATTCACTTAGTGACAATTTTCATAATTAAAATTTAAGATTTTATCGGTTATATAAAGTGATAATTCAAACAGAAGTAAAACTCTATTTTTTATACTATTTTTAGAAACACTTTATTAAGTTTAAAAAGTCTGTCATTAGTTTATTTATAAATAGAGACATTTTATATTGACTTTTGTTTCTATTAAAACATTTTTTGGATCAGATTTGTATTGTTTTTGTTTATGCACTGTATTATAATTTACATTGAAAAAAATTGATCTACTTAAAATTGTTGTTAATTATAATTTAATGAATCAATTAATAGCAAATTTAAAAAAAATATTTAATAATATATAAAAATAACATAAAACTAACAAACTCTAACTCATTGCTTACATTTAGAATAAAATTCAGAAAAGGGGTCGAAAACTGGTGGACTATGACGGGTGTCGTCATAATGTCGAAGCGGTTCAGTCGACTTCTAAAAAACGAGACGACATTAAGTTAGCCAAAGCCCGGGAGCAGATGGAAGAGGCCCGGAGGCTATACGAGGTGCTCAACAAGGAACTGCATGAAGAACTGCCAGCGCTATATGACAGCCGAATCCCGTTCCTGGTAACCAACCTTCAGACACTGTTCTCGGCTGAGACCACATTTCATAGCGAATATTCCAAAGTTTCGGCACAATTCTGCGATTTGGTGGACATGTTGGCCACAGAGGCCGCTAAAGGTTCCTATCATAGCAATGGCCGCCATATTATCAGTTCGTCGCCAAACTCTTCGCTCAAAATGGATGCAAATGCTGTTAAGCCGTACGAAGAGATCGACTTTAATCCGACAAATCTTGAAATCAAATCGAATCCAGACTTACAGAGGATTTCTGTCTCACCTCAAACCAACGGACTCTCCAACTCATACAATAGCGCAGACCTGAATGGTATTCCACTTATTGCAGACGATATTCACTCATTATTTATACCAAAATTGTTTTCTTAGTTCGAATCGACGGCACATCTAATGATACGAACGAAGGAATTAAGAAATTTGAAACTAATTCCGTGAGTTGTCTAGTGTTTAACCCAATATATACTTTACAATTGTAATAATCAGAGCCGTATAAAATAAAATAAATCAAAATGTTTGTTAACTTTTAAATCATTTGTTAAACATACAAAAACAATATATCTGCAATGACTTCCGGTGGCCCCCATTGGCCCTCCATTGGCCCCCCAGTGGCCATTGCAGATATATTGTTTTTGCATGTTTAGCAAACGGAATAATAGTTAACAAACATTTTGATTTCTTATCTTTTATACGGCTCTGGTAATAATAATTGCACATAACGTACAGTACAAATACATATTCAAAAAGGCACTCGAATTTTGCAATTAAATAAAATTTAATGAGAGATAGCTTTTATAATTAATACTGTATATTGTTTTGCTAGTCAACTTCAAATAAGTGAAACTATTTTATTTTTAAACTTGTATTTATATAAATTATTTTGATATAAAACGAAAGTTTTAAATAAATAAATTAATATTCATATAATTCAAGTTTAAAATTAAAAAACTTTTGTAATTTAGACTTAAAAAGTTTGAATATAATTATAATTTTAATTTTAACTAGAATAAAAGTTTTAAAATAAAATGTACAAGCTAAACTATTTATAAGTTTGTTTAAATTGCAAAATTCATAGTACAATGCAAAGTACATACTGTAGATAGTAAGTAAATGCCAACTTAATCAAAAGCAAATGTATATGTATTTGTATTTCGTGCCGACCTCTCCCCGTCTCGACTACCGGTAATATCCAAACACTTATTGTTCGAACGGTTGAATATAAGCCTTACGTTAGTTACAATTGATTTATGTAAAACTTAAAATAGAATACTTTTTGATTAAGAATATGATTGCGAAAAATTATTTGAATATTAAATGCAATTTGTGTCACTCGTATGACTAATTTGATGGTTAAGGTTGGCATTGACTTAATTACAATATTCAGTCTCTTTGAACACATTATCTTGTAATCGGTTTTTAGGGAGTCTTGTGTTCTATTGTTATGAGTATTCATAAAGACTTACTTTTTTAGAAAATTGAAATTTATGTCAAAATTTATCAGTTTTTAAATTCAACAAAAATAGGTTAACAAAAAATTTTATGATTATATGTCAAAGTTGTGGATAATGTTGAGGTGGGAAGTAAAGCACCGATTGAGTTACCGGTAATTGATTTTTTTAATATCTAAAATAGTTTTAAAAAACTTTTATTTCTTTTTTTTATGATTTTATTAATATATTCTAAATCTATGAAAAAATGCGTTTTCTTGGCATTAGAAATGATATCAAATATTAATAAATAATTTGAGCCACAAATGAATGAATGAGTTGTTTAGCAAAACTGTGACTCAATTCTTACGAAACAGATCCGACTGTTGACAACTGATTAGTAAATTACTTACAATAAATTTAAAATTAATTTACTAAATACTAAAAGTGTTTACGATTTGCATTAGTTATAACTTATAAGGCATTCATTTGTTTGTCCATTAGTTTTATGCAAAACTTGTTTACAGTTATGTATTTAAAAACTTTATATGAGTTAATCTTTTTGTTTATTACTATTATTATTCACAATTAAACAAAAGTTTTAATAAAAACTTATTAAACATTTTAACATTTAATTGAACTGCTTTTTAGGTTTCAATCGAACCGATACCAGATTCACATAAACCGGAATTAAGACATGAGATGAATGAGAAGACAAAAGTAGAAGAACTTTATGATATTCCTGTCGGTGCCACTACCACTGACTTGCCTCCAGGTGTCTTATATAAGGTATATATTTTGTTTTCTTATCTCACATTTGATCAATTGCTCGAATCTTTTTGCGAATCACTCCTAATATCAGATGCGAACAAATATTTGAGAGTTTAAGTCATAAAACATAATTGTGAGCTCTTTAACAAATTAATACTTATTAGCTTTGATTTGCTAGAAGTTAAACCTAATAAACCAAGTTAGGAAATCTAATTTTACTTTTTTGTTTTGTTTTGTTTATTAAGTTATTTATTTGCTAATATATTTATCTCTTATTGATTAACCCTGAGCCAAATATATTTGTTTATTACGTAGAAGCTACATATAGCAAAATATTCTTAAATTTTAAATAGTTATTATTGACAAACATTCTAATGATATCTGAACTTCTCATCAGTACAAACCATTCAAACAATCTTTGAGACTACTTCTGAGACTAGTATTAGAGACTCTATTTTGTCATATCTTTAAAAAGGTTTTTGACTCAGTGTTTGTCTATTGCTTGTATTCATCGATTGTCTTATTAATATTAAACATATAACAGGGATTGTGAAGGAGATCAGCCAAAACCCCTCCTAGTTTTGAAAATTTGCATTTGTTTCCACCCCCACCCCCACCCCCTAGCATTTGGTCCACGAAAAGATACCCCCTCGATTTTTTTACCAAAATCGGATAATTTTTCCTAAATTGTTGCTAAATCCGGTTTAAATCGACTTAAATTAACTAAATTTAGTTTAAATCTATTTTAAATTGAATAAAATTTCATCATAAATATATGTTTTTTGAGTTTTTTTTTGGAAAAATCCCTCCCCTAACCCCCTCCCCCCTGGATCAGCCGACCTTCTCAATTCCTGAGATATAATAAACAAAAATCTTCCTAGATGTGGGATAGAAAATTCAAGACATTTCTGTCTATTATTAAAGACATTGGTGATTAACTTTCAAAAGATTGACCTAGAACGTAGTTCTATATAATGATAATTTTTACAAATACTGCGAATATAAAAAGAGTAATGGGTTTAAAAAAATAATGAATAAAACGTTTAAAAAAATCTTAAATTGTAATAGCATTTAAGTTTGTATTATTTTTGTTGATTAAAGTTTAAACCAGCTGACCAAAAATCTATCATATCTTATCTATCTAAATTTTATAAATAAAATTTGAATTTTCTATCCCAGTCCTAGATTATCATCATTTGATAAACTTAGTCCACAATACTGTTCTATAAATCTGCTCTTTTGAGAATTTGTATTAAAGTTGAAATTTATATATATTTTTTACTTAATTAAAAATATATATTTCAGCTTGAAAGCTATTTATTTTAAGGATGTATCCAATGTTTTAAAAATATTAAAAGTTTAAAAGAGTTGTTTAGCTTTTTTCTGTTTATTAAACATTCAAAAACAAGATATCTGCATTAGCCCGCAAACAACTGTGGGATTATGGAGATATTTTGTTTTTGTACAGTATTTGTTAATAAATAGTAAAATATCTAATTAACAAATTTCAACTTTTAATCATATTGAAACACTGAATATATCGATCAAACTCTAAATACAAGTTTATTTTCCAAAACTCTGATAAGCAGACCAATTGTGAATTACTAACCTGTAAGTTATCATTTGAAAAAGTTCAATAAATGAAATTATATTGTGATGACTTTAAAATTAGCCAAATGTATGTACTGTTAAAAAATAACTAAACGCAATTTTTTACATAAGAGTGATGGTTTTAGTAATTAATTAGCCATTATAAAAAGTTAAAAATATTTTACAGTCACTATATAACGAAAGTCGGGTACAAAACCAAAATTAGTCGATTTATATTATCGGCGAAGTGATCGGCACTTTTTCTAATTTTAAACTGATGTCACTTTTTATTTCTAATCAATGATTTA
>JAQFXP010003942.1:0-11512 GCA_034693685.1 Belba bartosi | reverse complement strand
GAATTAAATTATCTTTATTTATTAAAAAGTTATTTAAAAAATACGGCGGACAAGATTAATGGTTAGCCTCTTTACTTTTAGTAAATTTTTTCAAAATGTGTTTTATATTTATTTTTAAATATTATTTCAATATTAAATATCTTCAAAAGATAATTTGCAAAAATTTTTTTAATTCAATTTATCCAACACTGAATTATTTTCTTTTACATTGAAAATTGAAATTAAATTTTGAATTTTTGCTAAAATAGTATTTTTTATTTCCCAAACGACTAATTCAAATGTCTATTCTCATTGACTCAAATGATGTAAATTTGTTTAAACATAGTTTTGAATAATTTTTTTGTCAAAATACCCGAACACTAGACGATAAAAAAAGTGAATTGAAATAAAAAGTTTTAAATACGAATGAATAGATTTATCTTAACTTAAATGAATGATAAAAATTGAGTCGAATTCACGCAATTCACTCATTCATCCATTCATTTGATATATAAAATGTTTGATTGATTTAATCGATAAAAATGAATAGTTTTGAATAAAATTTATTTATTTTTTAGACTTCTGTTACATTGAATCGTATTTCAAAAGAAATAAAAAATTCTTTTGATATCATTATTTGATTAAATAATTTATCAGATTTTGAGCTTAACTTTTAGTGATTTTTTAGTTTTGTTGAATTGAGTGGAAGAGGAAACTATTTTTCTTTAAATGACTGAATATTAATATTTAAGTTTATATTAAAATTTGCAAAATATGATAAGTTATGAATAAATCATCAATTTTTGCGGATTATAAACATTGAAAAATGATTTTTGCAAATTAATACCAATTAATGGTTATTCACATTGTTTTATAAGTTTGAAAATAAATTTTAATAATATATACAAATATTATAAAGAAATCTGTTTTCCTATCAATGCAAACATAAGTCTAATTTAGTTTTTTCTCAACTCATCTCAAAATACAAGTGCAAACAAAACAACATTAAGTCTCGAAACGGTTGAACATATGATCAGAACTGATCCAAACAGTGTATATATTTATACATTAGTTAATTCAGTCAATATTCACCAAATTTTAAAGCATTGCTTACATAAGAGGTTGTGTTTATATGTCGAGAAAAGTGTATAATTCAATAGCAGTTTTGTTGATAGACATATGGAATGGAATGTTAAGGTATATAAATATAATGATAAGTTAGTAACGCATTTCTCAGCCCCTGTTCAGTCATTAACCATTTGAAAAGCTGTTGCTTTGCTATTCATACAAAAGAAGAAAAAGTTTGTTTTGCATTACATAATATCTTATTTCAGTCAAACAGAGAAAAATCTGAATCTCAAACGCCGTTAACAGCTTTTTAGAGTCATTTCTCTCATAAATGAGTGATTTTCTACTGAATTGCTTCATAGAAAAAGTGTGCCTTTAATTCATTCTTGTATTCAGACGGCATTCAGTAATTTATTCTAAAAAAATAGTTATAATAGAAAGTAAGCGAAAATTTATAGCATTTATTGCACTTATGAAACATTTCATTATTAATAAACCTTACAATTCAGACATAAAAATATATATATAAATAAAACTAAACTAATGCCATAATTCCGGATTTTTTATGCATTGCATTAGCGCTTTATTTATTAGAGCTTAAAAACGGGCAAAAAGTTGAGCTAAATTAATAAAATAATAAAAAGTATGAAATTGCTTTTACTCTGTCTTTAGCCGTATTTTATAAGTATTTCACATAAAAAGCTTAAATTAATATAAAGTTAATACCAATCGTATATTTGTTGGGTATTAATGAAAAAACATATTTAATATATTTCGCTAATTCTTAACTCATGGCAACAATCAAATAGGAATTAATGCTTTAATTTTCAACACATTTATAATCAAAAATATTTTTATTATAATTTCTATATCTCTAAACGCTTTTCTCTTACTCGGTGTGTGTGTTATGATAACGACATAAAAGGAATGAAATATTAATAAAAATGAAAAAATATATTTCGAAAATTATGGTTTATTTTAATGGTTGTAATACAAGATAAAAATTGTGTAAACTTTTAGTCTAATGTTTACGCTTTAATACTGAGACATAAAACTCGTATAAATGTACGAAAGACCTCAAAGTCAAGGGTGTCTTTGCAAACCACAGACGAACTATTCAGACAATTCCTTAATCGCTAAACAAAATCATTTTATTCTCTAATCACAAAATATATTCCAACAGTCGTTGAGTCGTTCGCATAAACCGCTTCATTCATCAAAGAAACGGCAATTTATTTAATATGAATATACGATATAAATGGCTTTGGTTTAAGTCTAAAATTTATATTAAAATTTTTGTTTTTATTTTATTTTATTTTATTTTAGAGATTAAACAAAACTTATGTTTTATTGCACCGCAAAACACATATACAGGATATGTATTATAAAAAATTCTTTATATAAATTATGATTAAATAAAATGATTTAAACGCAAATGAAAACTGTTTTCAGAGTCAATAATGCAATTAAAGATAAGAGGAATGACTATCAGAAGACTATTATAAGCTCTGAAATTATTGCCCTATTGTTTGGGTCAATGTTTTTTAGTGGTTATAAATGAAATGTAAAAATTTTAAATAGCCTTTAAAATAGTGGCTAACATGAGGCACAGGCAGACAAATGTACGATTAGGCTCGAAATGGGGACACACCTAACCAATTGTGGTTTAAAACAATACAATACACACTCATAGAGATAAACAAATTATGAAATAAAAATTCTAAACTCGAGAACATAAAATAGAAAACATTTTAAAAGATACGAACTTTCGCCGCAATTTACTAAATATAAACGCATGAACTCTGTCTTTAAATAACTGTAAAAATATTGTTTTTTCTTATATTTTTGAAAAAATTTTAAATTGTTTTCGTCGCTCAACTATTTTACTGTATTTTTCTGATGAGATCTAATGGATCACATCTTCCCAGAAGGCATTCCTCAACTTATTATAGTTTTCACACTTTTTTTTAATATATTTCATGCCTGAGCTGTAGTCAGAGAGTAAGTGTCTGAATGAGGCATAAGAGGAAATTTAGGGAAAAGAATAGTCGAATAGAATAGGAGAGAGAATAGCATAGAATAGAATAGACAGTAAAGTCTTATACAATATATATATATATTTATTGCGGAAAAACACTGTTTTTCAATTGAGTTTCTCAACAGCGGGTGTGCTATACATGTGACTAAAATGAAGAATAGTTTGAAAAGATCGATCGGGTCAGAGAGCAGGGCTGTACCGGTGCTATGCCGGTGCTCACTGCAGATACTGTTCTAAAGATAGTGACCACTCTTTAGGGTCTTTCTGTCTCTCACAGTCGCACATCTCTTATCGAAAATGTTTTATAAATTTTTTATCTTTACTAAAATTCAGTTCATTATTCAATTCGGTTAAACTTTTCAGCTTCTGATGCTTTCATTCCGTGTGCTCTACCGGTTCGACAGTGCTCTACAAAACAGTTCGACATTCAATACCGCTATTCAATGCACCCGTAATAATGATTGGGTACAGAAGTGCTTAAAAGCAACAAAAGCAGTGCACACGTAGTCTCGAATAAAGTATTTATTAGGAGAAGGACTCGACTCAAAGCTTTCATTATTTCGCCAAAAACGTTAGGCAGAGCTGCACAGGAGAGGGAGAGAAAGAGCGAGGAAAAGAGAGTTGGGTTTGTATTTCTGACTCTCAAAAAAGTAAAGTTTTTTGGTGAACATTAAAATCGATTCGACGTTCGCTGAAAATATGTGTTTCGGAGAATAGAGTGAAAGTGAATGAAGAGTCGAGTCGAGAGAAGTGAGAGTTAGAAGAAAAAGAAAAAATCAATTTTTGAAATTAGAGGCAAAAACGGAATGAAAGCAGAAAATAGAGCAAAACTAAGCAGTAAAACAAAAAGCAGTAGTGAGTGGAGAGAACTGAAGAGAAGAATAGAGAAAAATGTTATAATTGAAAGCAGAAAAACAAATTTTTCATTACTTATTGTTTCTGTACTACTAGTGCTCTACAGTATAGAAATTGTATAAAAAGCGTAATTTGATTAATAGCTATTGATTTAGAATTGAGTTCTTGTGTGCAATACTCGTGTAAATGGGAAATGAATTTAGAGGATATGGCAAAGGCTCGGGTGATCTCAGGGGAAGCAAATGGGGGAACCGTTTCTCTGGTTCTCGATGTAGTGAACGGCGCCTCCAGTTCTCAGCATTACACGAAAGGTTGTTTGTCAATCCCTGGCCCATCACTACTATTTTATCTCCACTTCCAGTGGTACTGGCAATAGGAGCTGCTCTGGCAATAGGTCTGAGATATGTTCAAAATTCAAGCATAACATACATATATTGTTAGCATTATTTGATACTTAGAAATATTGCTACCATTCTCTCCATCCCTACCTCTGTCAAAGAGTGTCACATCTGCTTCTTGGGTGACATTCGCTAAAAAATGTATAGAAAGGGAGTGGAGGGAGAGCAGAGAAGAGTGAGTGAGTGAGTGAGAGAGAGAGAGAAAGAGAGAGAGCAGGAGAGAGAGAGAGCGCGCAAGAGAGAGAGAGAGAGAGCAGAAGAGAGGGAGGGAGGAGAGAGAGAGAGAGAATAGAGTTTTTATATATAAATGGCATTTAGTCGCGTTGGGGACGTCTGAAGACTGAAAAGTTTGTCAGTTATCATAAATCTGGTACAAAAACATATCTGATTTGCTAACAGCTATTCAATTCATCCAAAATATTACACAAACTTAAACCGAGAGCTATTCAGAGAAGAAAAAGTCTATTTATTTGAGCGCTTATAGCCATACATAAGGCTTAAGCTGAGACATAATATTCTATTATCTTATTATTTTTCTTCTCGTCAGAGCTCTGACTCCTTTAATAAGTCAAACCAAAAGCGGGTTTTAGGGGAAAGAAAAGGTGTGATAATTCTCATAACCCCTCAACGCAACAAATTATTGCTGGAATTATTTAATATTGCCATAACTTAAGAGTAAACTGAAATTTTTTGCTTAGCTAATGGTTTGAAGAGCTAAGTGACCCTCTTTTGACTGAACAGTTTGTTTAATATGCTATTGAGTACAACAACACAACAAGTCTTAAAAACTCTTAAATATTTTCGTTGGGCCCAAACCTATGCCCAAAAGCCTTAATACACGTCTCAATTCAATAGCAGTATATTATTAGTGGCGTTAGAAAAGAAAGAAGAGATTGAGATATAATAAACGCAACGCCTGTCCAGTCTATCGGTGTGTGAGAAGTCATTCATTTGTTGTCTACTATTTCACACAAACTTTTTTGTTGTACAATATTTTGGTTGGACTAGAGGTCAAGTGCACTGTAGAGTACAACAACCGAATTAATATAATGCTTATAAATGTTTAGAAGCGTTCGAATCACTTAAAAAACTACTTTAACTCTGAAAATGGCTAACATTCTAAGTATTGATGGCTAAGAAAGAGTGGCCTCTCTTTCCAGTATTTGCCAAATCGTAAGTAAACACCTTTTGTAAGGCTCTCTCACTCTTATCCTTTCTCTCTCCTGCTCTCCCTCCCTCTCTCTCTCCTGCTCTCTCTCTCCAGCTCTCCCTCCCTCTCTCTCTCTAAATACGAAAATTATTTTCTCTACTCTTCTCTGTCTCTGTCGGCGCAAACATTCGAATCGCTCTTTAAGTAAATATCTCTTATTTGCGGCAATTGAGTGAAGATGAAGACGAAGTAGAAATCAATTCGTATAACAGTATAACATTGGTTCGTAAGTACGTAAGAAATTGTAATTTTTTTTGGTGACACGAAATCGTAAAATTAAAAGAAGTAAAAAAGTTTTCGCATTAAATCAAAATATTTTCCCTTCAGATCATATCGTCGTATATTAAAGAGATTTAAGTGTATATAATATGAGGAAAATATTTTTAATGCATTAAATAAATTAAAAATATTTATATCACTGGAAGTAGATTAAGTAAAATAAGAAATATTTTTAATTGAAATTTAATATCAAAATGTCTTAGTTTTTATTGCTTTCAATCAAAACATTTTATAGTTAATAAACTATTCCTTTTGGAGATCATCGCAAAGATCATCGTATGTTGTGTTCACCTGTCGGTACACCAGAGGAGCAGAAAAAAGCAGAAATTTAGTTAATTTTTGTTTTTTAGTAAATTATCTGCAAATGTTGGGCCCAATAGAAAGAAGAGGAGTGATAGTCGAACGCACAGGTGATTAATAAAAGCCAACTTAAGCTCTACTACACAAAACACTTTTATAGCCATCGCTTAACTAATGCTAAAATTGTTTAATTTAAAGAGAGAGATGATATACACCACTCCTTAATTCTCATTCTTATATAATAAACATAAGAAGCTTTTAGTCTTCACTTGATTGGAAAGACTAACCAAATGTATTGGCTTTAAAAATAGCATTTGTAGAGAACAACAACACAATACATGAAAATGATTACAATTTTTTAACGACAAATACACTTTTGAGCCTCCAGTGCCTTAATAGCAATTTTCAAACGAGTTTTAATGTTTACTATCGCGACAGGAGAACTAATCGAGACTCAATTCATTTTATTTGTCGACTAAATCGAAATATTCAACTAAAAAGTACACTAACCCTAACCCTAACCCTAACCCTAACCCAAAACCCTAACTCTTATGAATTAGTAATAGATTTCTTGTTTTTTCCTACCATTGATTCAGTCATTACTCATTAGACACTAGAGAGTGAGTGGAAGAGACAGTAAATCGAAAAATATGTTTCACTTAATTCAAAGTCTCGACAGTTATATAATAACAGAAATCAAATGCGATTTAAGTGAAAATTCAGTTCGACTTTCCCGAAGAGAGAGATAAAAAATAGTGAACTTTGCATATCATAAATAAAAAATCGCTTTACTATTATAATACGCTTTTGCTTCTATGATAATGAGTGCTTTTTAGGCGCATAATAATAATTACTATTATTCCTTAACCCAATGCTCTTCTCCCTGGGCCTGAGTTTTGAATATGCGAACGCGAGGGCCCGTATATCGCGTATTCAAATCTAAGTTTGTTATTCATTTGCATTGAGTTTAACTTTGCATAACATAACACATATAATACAACTGAGTTTTGGTACCGATTTATAAATGGAATGGATTTATCAAACGATTATTTATAGAGAATTCTGATTTGGGACCATATGATGCAAATATATACAAAGGAGACAGGAATGGGGGAATGGATCGGGAGATTTGATTTAGGGAAGTTAGGCATAGACACAGACTTAAGCACAGGCATAGGCATAGATGCATACGACGTTTAATCGAGGATGGAGGACATCATCATCTCCATAATCCCGTGCCGGCGCTCGTGGAAGGGTATCACAACATTTGGGGTCATAACAAGCGATATCTAATAAAGACCCTCAAAGATCCTCTTCATCAGTGGCATCACAACTGCAAATGTTTTCACAATTCTCTTTATCCCACACTTTAGCCGTAATTCAATTGTTCGTCGAATTAGATCAAACCGACTGAACGCGAATAACGATTTTATATCAAATTATATGAATTTCTTATATTATTTTTAATTCAATAGGAAATTAAATAAAAGCTAAACAAATATTCAAAAGTTTACGCAATTATTCTTTTTTTATTAGTATTCTATTCTCACACATGTTTGACACTATTACCGAAATGTCAATTATGATGATTATTATTATTAATTCAAATAAAAATTTCAATTCTTATTCAAATTTACTTTAATTGTCTAATGCTTTTGTGTATTATCGCATTGAAATGAGAATTGAATTCATTTTTATTTCAGTTTATTATTAGTTTATTTAACTTTACGTAAACTAATAAAAGTGTTATATTATAATCAAAAGTTGAATATAAAGCAGACAATAATAAGTTTTTTTTTGTGTTTAGGAATCGTTTCATTAATTCAATGTCTATGAACGCAAACTCTATGGCAATGACTATTGTGTGGATCGTATGGATCGATCTTTTCTCTATGTCTGTGCAAAACATTAGAATAGATTAGTATAATAGTAGTGACACTAAACTGGAAACCAAAATGAATGCGAGAGAGAGACTAACACTGACTCTACTCTAACTGTAACTCTAATATGTTTTGCTCTAATATATACACAAAAGTACTTTTCACTATCGACTGTCAGATCTGTTTTCTGTGTCGAATCCTATCCCTATCGCTCGGTTCGAATGCATAACAGTTAGACAAAAACAGTGGACATTAGACACACATAGATATAATAGCAATGATTTGTTAGGGTTTGCAACCCATAGAATAGTAACTAATAAATAGTCACCAAATGTGAGACAAGTTATGGGTGAAAGTGAGAGCAAAGTAAGAGCACAATAACGATGATTATATGGCGAGCCATCCCTTCTCTTCATTATATAATAAACTTTTGTCAATAAAATAAATGACAGTATTTTGTGAGAGTTTTAGGTCCCTAAACAACAAAGAGATATATCATATTCTATGCATACAATGCAAACCATTGACAACAGCACAGAATCTTCTGTCAGGAATAGTCGACAAATATTTCTAAATTTAACTTTTTTTTGGTTCTATTTGATAGTTTCAAAATAAGAAGTAAAACACAATTTTTGCGTTCAGTTCTGTATATTATTTCAAATGTTTTTGAGTGAATCAATGTTTGGGCAAAAGTAAATAGAAATAAGTAGAGAAACACATATTTGTTGTAAATATTAAAATTTTGACATCTCTTGCGAAATAACGCTAAAGAATATTAGGAATAATTGCGGTGAACGGCGCCATTGGATCGGATACTAGCAATGTAAAACAAAACAAAACCAACATAATCAAGTGGAAAAAAGTTTGTTGTTTTAGGTTTTCGCAATTCCACAACATTTGTTATATGAGAATAATAGGAATAAAATTTCAAAAAACTTCAGCATATTTTAGTGTGGAGTGAGTGGAGTGAGTGCTTATCATACAGTACTTAGAGAACAATTACAATTCAATACAAGTCAGTAGAAAATTAACAGAAAAAAAATTATATAAAATTTATGCCATTAATGCCAAACAATTTTAAATGATTAGCGGAACAGAACAAAACAGCACAACATCTGCAGCACAAATATGGTATTAAAAAAAAGATAATATTATTAAAAGCAATGAACGAACAGAAATGCATTATTGCTTTTCCATTAAATTTAAGCTAATTCGCTAATTATAGAGAGAATAAAGACGAAGAAATATTATTGATGACTAAAATATATAGCAATTAGACTGACTATTGACTGTTAATTAAAGGCGTATAATAGGCTTAAGTGTATGATAGCCCGGAGCCGTTCCTACCGGTCCTAATACTCGAAATATGGACCAATAACTCAAAAATTATTATCTATTGATAAATGTTTGATCGCTGTACTGACACAAACATAAGATCTAAAAAGAGCGACTCATTTATTATCTTACATTTGATTTTCGATAAATTGTTTTCTCGTTTTCTTATGCTTTTTCCGTTTGGTTCAAGACTTTAATTCAAGACTTAAATCACTAGAAATACTAATAAATTATTTTTTTCTTCTTCTCGTACTCTAACTTAGACTAAGTCTCAGTTTTAAGTCAGAGATTATTCACTCTTAAGGTCAACAATATATTAAACATATATTTTAAGCGACAAACGCGTGTCACTCGACATCAGATATGAATTGATAGATTTGAAGTGAATTTTTGTCCACTATTTACATGTTTTGGTCGACAAACAAGCAAAAGGTTAACAGTTTTAAGAAAATCTTTTTTTTTGAAATAAGAAACTTTAAAAAGAATTTCTGTTTTCATACAAATATTATCAAATTAAACATTTAATGCAATCAGAATTGCATTAGAATTGCGTAAAAAACAATTCAATTAGTAATCAGTAGAGAATCGGTGAATAATTTTCAATTTAATTATTTAGAAATCTATTTGTTTTGTGAGACTTACAGATAATTTGTTCTTCGGATGCGATAACGACGGCGTTTGAGATGAAAGTAATTGCAATTAAAATAATCCATATTTGATGACAATAGCATAACAATGACATAAATCGGTTAGCATTTGAGTTCATTATTAATCGATTACTAATATAATTGCATTAGTAATGAAAATACTGAAAAATATAACTAATCAGTAATTATATAAAACACATAAACTTTACGTCATATACCAAATAATGTATAACTACTCTCTGTTTCACATCACAAGTGTATCAATTTTAATGATTTACTTCATTAAAATAAATTCAATACAAAAAAATCATTACAATTATTATCCGCTCTCTTTAGTCTAAACAAAAATATTCAATACTTAAGCTCTCAATCGGATATCATATTGTATTTGTAATTAAGTCTTACGACAGGAACACATAGAGCAGTGAATTAGCAGTAGTTTCGAAGTCGTACTACAGTTCGCGAAAAATACACAAACTTTTGAGAAACAGTCGAATATAACGTGAATTAAGTTTTGGTTCGAAACAAATATACAGTCAATAGAAGTGAATACTGTATAGCAATAGCGACTCCAGTAGTGAACACAAGTCGTTGTATAGCAGTGTTGTGAGCATTGGAGGCAAAACTGGCAAAACGAGCGACTCCGGGGTTCGGGTTCTCTTCAGATTTGTGTCTGAGCTATGTTTCAGTGATGAACGGCGAGTGTTAGGCACAGGCACTCCACTCATGAGGAAAGAGGCGAAAGCCCTGCAAGCGATTCGCAAACGCCAGAAGAAGTCGAGTCTATTGCCTGAGCCGGAGAGGGGAGTCGACGAACTGCTTCTCTGGTAATACACGAGTGAATGTCAATAATACAACTATTCTTCGCATTCATAGCATATATTCCATATAATGACAGAGAATTCGGTGGCGTTTTTGCTCACATAATAACAGAGCTCTCAATACACTATATATATATATATACTGTATATATATAAGCTGTATATCTGAGCTTCACTTTCAATTCATACAATGAGTAAATAATCTTTTAATTATTGAGTACTTATATGAACAGATGAGATATTAGTGACGACTTTTAGCACTTATACATATATTTTATATATTTGATTGCATTTGTTAAAATTTGCACAACTCTTATCGCCAGCTGTATATTGACCCAAAATCAGTGCCTTTTATGCAATCATTTTATCGAAATCTTCGCTAATTTCTCATATTTTTTAAGAATCGCTTTATTTGAGTTATCTCTTTGTTATTATTAAAACTATTAATTAATATTAATGGAGTGAAAGATAATTTGTTTGATTAAAAATTTATATATTCTGTTATTAATATATTCTTAGATTGTGTTTCACGAAATATATTTATAAATATTCATCGATTATAACACAGACTTCACATTAGAATAAAATGAATAAAAGGACAGAAATGGAAAACATGTAAAGCAATAGAGAGAGTGAGAGAGGAATATACTCTACTCTGGCTTTCGATATCCCATCACATGTCTGCATAAGAATAGTCTCCGG
>JAQFXP010003941.1:0-11513 GCA_034693685.1 Belba bartosi | reverse complement strand
ATTTTAATTTCTATATCTCTTAATAGAAAACCCAATTAATTGATTACTTGCGGGAAAAGAAGGGGTCGAACGACACCGAAATCTTTGTCGTTGTTTCCGATCAAATCGCAGATACGGTCTCTTGGATTAGGAAATGAGTGAACAGTAGAGTCCGTTTGAGAAATACCAGTGCCTTAGCATCAGTTCATTCCAAACTCAACCCAAAACAGTCTCTTCTAATGATAGATAAATAAATAAATGAAAGAGTGATTCGTTTAAAAGTTTTGAGAATTCCAGACATTTTTCAGTACAAATGTATGTAATTATATATAAATAAATAAATTTATATCAATATTATTACAAATATTATATATAATATATTAATGAATGTCTTCACGTCTAGTCAACCGCAAACTGTTTCCATATTTAAAACATTGAAATAAAATAAATAATAAAATAATTTGACAATACTATTGACATTTGGTTTAAATAATGTCTAATTGGCCCAAATTATAGACCAATTGCTCTCATAATCCCATATAATGCTGTTGTCGTTGAGCCGAAGAGTTGGCAGAATTCAAATGAGTGTCAGAACGGGAACGACCGTCGCTTTGGACAAAGCTTTCGCTAAAACCAGTCGAAGAATAATTGAATTTAAGTTTTAAATTGTTTGCAACTAATCGAAGGAAAGGCTTACCCGAGAAACGGTATGATAGCAATGAGGCGCTGCTTATCACTGATGTCGTTGTGTTGAGATTGAAGTAAATTAATCAGATTTCTGAGGTAGTGCTCCAGCTTTTTACGCCTTTCCTGAACTACTTTCGAGTCTTTGTTTCCGATTGTCTTCTTGGGCGGAAAGTCAAAAGTAGACAAAACCTGAAATTTTTTTCGAAGAGATTTGTGGAGACTATGGAACTGAGAATAACGTCTGTAGACATTCCACTCGTCGTCTTTGATTCGGACATATATTTGGTAAATATGATGTGATTTAGACGACTGGCCACTCGAGAGGAATACGGTTGGAATCCAGATATGGATCAACGGATGACTTATTGACGACTGAATCGATAAGTCTGTTTCGAAATCAGATGAAACGCTCATCAGGTCTTCAGTCGCTTCTGTGCCTTCGAAGGGTAACTGAGAAGAGAATCAATCGATTCGTTCAATCATTTACCGGTAATTTGAAAGAGTCTTAAGTTTAGAAATTCGAATGCATTCGAAACGTAAAGGAAAGGAAAGGAATAGTGATTGGGAACGGCAGTGATGGACCAGAAGATACCAAATTTGAGAAAATTAGAACAAAGGTATGGAATGATCGAAAGCTTCGATTTCATGCAATTTATTCAAATAAATTCTATTTTAAATAAAAATATTTTAAATAATTAAACATAAAATCAATTTAACGTATAGTCAATTACCGGTCCTCTCAAGTCAACCAACTCATCCTTGAGCCGAGCGATGAGCGCGTCCTTCTGTCTGATTACTCGGTGCAAGTGCTGGTTGAACTCAACCAACTCCGCGTGCATTTCCGCCACTTCAACCAGTTTTCTCTCGTATTGATTCAATTCATTAAAATAAGTCTTGTTTTCGGATTCAATCAGTTTTTGGGAAATCGAATGATCAGAAGTGTTAGGCAGGCCTTCGATGTCGAGTTTGGCCGAGTATTTCAAGAGCTGAACGGCAGCGATGTATTTGTTTAATTGGATTTGTAGTAAATCATTCTCTTTATGTAAGCTATCATTTTGTATCTCTAATTTCAATACTTTTTCCTCATATTTGTCTCTCAAGCACTCCATTTCCGCCCGAATTCTCTCCAAATCCTCTTTGTCTGCATTAGAATCAAAATTTATTTCTTGACTTAACTCTAATTTAAGCAAATCTTGACTTTCAGTACAACTAAGTTTGTCTGAATCGCTAACATTGTCGTCAGCTATCAGTTCAAGAGTATTGAGATTCTGTGCGCCTATGGGTCTGATAGTAAGGACAGCATTACTTTCGGTCGAATCGGTTCCAATTTCATATAATTCTGGCTTCGGTTCAGTAATGGCGACTCGACTGCTATTACTGTTTCCATAAACGGCTCCAAAATGTTTGTCTGAAAAGACAGAGTCGGGGGAAGAGAGACAAGTGGTCGGAGCACTTCTGGCGCCGACAGACTGCTCGTCGCTCGGGTCGTCGCTCAGAGATATCACATTAACTCGAGTTCTCCTTTTTCTCACTCCTGTCTTGTCTTCACTCGAAGAAGACTTACAAATAACAGGCAATGGATCCGATCTATGGTTGATGTCAATGGCTTTGGTATTAGATATAAAGACATCGAACTCACAATTATCTATATTTATAGCAAAAAGTATAGAATTAAGTCCTCGAGATATCGTCGGCAAAACTGAATTCATGTCTTCGTCTCTAATCAAAGCATTCTCTTCATAGAACTGATTCCGAAGAGTGAGTGAATCCGATAATATGGTCAACATATAGCGCTCCAACGCGTGCTCATTCAGTGCACTCCTCAGCCATGCCTTTCCCCGACCCATGTCTGTACAAACAAACAGTTTAGTCAATCATTCAATGAGTCAATGAGTCAATACCTGTCCTAACGTTCCGTAAAAGCAAATATCGATCGAATTCATGTCGCGTCAGATGAAGACTAACGAAATGCCAAAAACAGACAATCGTTTGGCCGGAGTCTTGGCAGAGGTTCTGGGAAGCGCTCGAACTACGGGTTATGCCGTTCCGCACCATTTGACTGAAGGCAATACAACAATTCAATCAAATAAAAGACAAATCAGACAAACCGTATGTTTGGCTCAAACCGGGTATAGTTGACGAGATTTCGGTTCCTTCTGAGGCCATGACTCAGAGCCGTCTCTAAACACTCGCATAACTGAACCACTCGTTGGTCAAAGTCTGTGGCCAACTCTGAACGACCTCCGAAACGGATTTGACACTAAATCGTTAATTATATTAGACTTAGACTTCGTCTTTCATTAGATTCAATGTTAGAATCGATTCAATTGTCACCTGTTTTACAGATTCCAACAAATTGTTTACAATTAACTGCTTTTCACTCAACCTATCATTTGTTGCCATTATTTTAAGACTAAGAGTTAGACTTAGTCTAAGACTAACAGTAATTCATTATTTGTTTGACATTTTTCTAATAAATATATATTTCGCTAATTCAATAAATTTACACTATTTTCAAATAAATTGTTTATTTATTGTAAAATCAATTATTAAAATAAAATTAAAATAAAATTATGATTAAATGATTTCAATGAATTGTAAAAACAATAAAAATAAATAAATAGTTTGTTTTGAATGAGAGTAAAGAGGCGTTTATTAGAGACTTTAAATGCGTTTTCGATTCAAACACTGAATAAATAACGACTCAATATATCGTTTAGACCAAGGCAAGGCAAAAATATTTTAGGGTATAAATATTTTATTCGTTGTTAATTGTTTAAATGAGTCAGACACATTTTAGAGTAAATGTTGATTCGCATATTTCGTATATTAAAACACAAATATATTTAACCACTTTTTTCATTTATTATTATTAGTATGTCTCAATTAGTAAGAGTTCAAAATTTTAATTAGATTTTTACTTTTTATTAGGAAAAACAAAACAAAACTTTTGAACTTATAGTCAGTTGTACTAATGTTTGCATGTTTAAAAGTACAGCAAAAAACTAATTTATACTTTTGAACTTATAGTGTTCAAAACTTACTAAATTTTATTGTTATTTAAGTTTAAAAATCATCCTGCCCTATTCGCTGAAAATTCTTAACAAGTTTTATGGATAGTACAGCGTATTGTCAATATATTCAAGCTCAAATCAAATTTAATGTTTCAAGGTTAGGCTTCAGATAGGCGTCGCGCCGTTCCTTGATATAAATAATTAATCGTAATTATATTTTACCTTTTCATATTCGACATCATTATATTCGACATTGTAATTTTCGACATTGTTATATTTGAATTTTTTATATTTGAAAAAAAACAAATTTATATTTTACTTTTTTTATTAATTTTTGTTTTTGTGTCAAGAATTTTGAAAAAAGTCTATAAATCGCATATTTCTTTAAATTATAACTTTTAATAAAAATTGAAAATGATGTTAGATTTTAAATTTTTTTTGACATTTAATTTCTTATTTATTTCTAACAAATTACCAATTGAAATAATTGCTTTATTTTATTTAGTTTTCAAAAAATTTAGTGCATTTTGAATATGCATGTTATTTCTTAATTACGTGACCGTTTCCAAATTTTTTGCCAAGTGAAAAAAAAACTGTGAATGTAACATTACTTTATACTTTTAACAAAATTAAATTATCATTATTTATTAAAAAATTATTTAAAAATTACGAGCGTTAAGATTAATGAAAAGCTTCTTTAAATAATTACATTAAAGTAAAATTAACAAAATTAATAAAAAAAATTTTTAAATAAAAAACTGAAAAAAAATTTATATTTATATTTTTATGCATGTTTGGATTCCAGTTTAAAATATTAAAATAAAGCTTGTAAAGATATTGTTAAAACAAATAAACAGCACCAATGTGATGCTATACCGTATAGCAATATTCAATTGAAATGTAATTATAAAAATTATGGTCATTTTAGTAGCATTTTTGTTTTGTTTTGAAATATGAATTAAATTTTTTTTAAGTAAAAATATATATAATTTTAATACAACAAAAACAAATTGCTGACAAAAGCGACATTGCTCATTAAGTTGAAAAAAATCTTTATTTAATTAAATGTTTTTTAATTTAATTTATTTTCAAGATACATTTCTAATATTTTACGCAATATTATTGTAGAAAAACTGCAAACTAATAAGTAACAATTATCTTTATCTATTAGCAAATATATAAATTATAAACATTTGAAATAACTTATATTAATACCTCATAACTATGAAAGTAATTAAAAACAAATAAATTCCAACATGTAAATCCAATTTTATTTTCGGATTTCTGACCGAGTTGTTCAAATATGTTTAAAAATTATTTTGTTAAAAAAGTATTTATATTAATTTAAATATAAATTTAAAAATCAACATGATAAATATACAATTATATTGTGTTTTAAGCTGTAAAGCAGCGGTTGTTTAGTTCAAATAGAAATGCATTTATAAGACGACAACAACTTATAAGTCTTCTTAGCCTTAAAGTTGACGGAAGATAAAAAATCAATTAAAATCAGCAAAAAAATAACAAATATTATACAAAAATTTAAAATGATTAATTTAAAATTTAAATGTAAATTTTTGTCAGATATAAGCATAAAAATAAACAAGGCTAATATTGATGAAAATGTCATCCAGATAGTACCAAAAAATATTGAGAAAAAACTTTTATTATATTCACTAATTTCTTTAGATATGTTATAATAAAAATTTTTTAATTTATTTAAATTAAAATTTTTAATAATCTTCATTGTTTTAATAATTGAGTTTAAATTATTATTATTTTGTTTTAGATTTATTTTCAAATAATACGTAACAATAAAAATATAAAACATTTAATAATATCCAATATTATAGCTATAAACACAAAATAGAGTAAAACAAAATGTATGTGGTAAAGCAATAAATAACGTTTCAATAAAATTTACATTGATAAGAATAGTATAATTTACAAACTTAGCAAATATTTTACCCAGAGAAATATAGTGATAAACTATGTATATCGAAATTTGGTCTATCTAAAAATATTATATTAATAAATTAAATAAAGCATTTATTACTGTTTATGAAAAAACGCATTAATTATTTTTTTAAACAAGTTATTAAAAAAAGATAATTTATTTTAAAAATATTAAAAATAATTTTATAACAATACATATTAGTTAAATTACAAATTAATTTTTAAAAAAATTATATAAAATAAAAAAAACAAATTGCTGACCAAGGCGACATTGTTATTATGGCCAGAATTTTGTTAGCTATATTTTTTTTCTCAGATTATTTAATTTAAACACAATTTTAAAGACAATAATTTTTAAGATAACAATAAAACAGATCAAGATTGTAATATTGAATTTGTATAAATGGTGGTAATAATGAGTCTAATAATAACAATATTTTAATAAAGTTTATCTTAATTTTTATAAAGTTTTAATTTTATTTAATTATTAATTAAATTGAAATAAAAACATAATATTACTTTAGAAAATTTTAACTATTAAACTGAAAAAAAATTTTATTTAATTAATTATATGTTTTTTATATCCATTTCTAATATTTTAAACAATATTATTATCGAAAAAGCTGCAAACTAAAAAGAAAAATAGATATATTTTCTATTTAACAAATATATAAATTTTAATTATTTAAAATAACTTATATTAATACCTCATAACCATAAAAGTAATTAAAAACAAATAAATTCCAACATGTGAATCCAATTTTATTTCCTGATTTCTGACCGAGTCGTTCAAATATGTTTAAAAACTATTTTATTAAAAAAGTATTTATATTAAATTAAATATAAATTTAGAAATCAACATGATAAAAATACAAACAATTATATTATGTTTTAAGCTGTAAAGCAGCGGTTGTTTAGTTCGCATAGAAATGCATTTATAAGACGACAACAACTTATAGGTCTTCTTAGCCTCAAAGTTGACGGATGCGGAAAAATCAATTAGAATCAGCAAAAAAATAACAAACATTATACAAAAATTTAAAATGATTAATTTAACATTTATATCCAAATTTTTGCTTGATACAAACATAAATATAAATAACGCAATTATTGATGAAGATGTAAACCAAATAATTCCCAAAAATTTTGACCAAAATTTTTTATCATATTCACTAATTTCTGTATATATGTTATTATAAGAATTTATTAATTTTTTTAAATTAAAAATTTTAATACTTTTTTGTGTTTTAACAATAAATTTTAATTTATTATTATTTTGTTTTTGTTTTAATTTTAAATAATAAGCAATAATTAAAAAGTAAAACAATTGATATAAAGCAATATTATAACCATAAATAGCCATAAGTGTGAATCCAATTGAGTGTGGTACAACAAAAAATAATGTTTCAAAAACTGTAACTTTAATAAACATTGAAACAAATGAAATTAGCATGCACATAAAAACTAAAATGTTTATAAAATATTTGCAACATTTGAAAGCAATTTCTGCTTTTTGTAATATATTTTTAATAACATTCTCATCGTATAAATCAATATCTTTTGGTGTAATAACTCCGGACATCATATCAAATACACGCATATAATTGGGCCTTACGTTAATAACGTAGGAATAATAATGAAGAATAAATGACATATATGCAATACTTAAAAGCAAGAAAACAGCCAAATTCATATGAAATTGCATGTTTATAAAATAACCAAAATCTCCCATGTATAAATAAAATTTTTTAGATTTATTTGGAGAAAATATAAGAATAATCTGTCGATTTATATATGCAAAAAACACAAAATATTAATGTTGGATGAAAAAATTTTGATCTATGGGTACATCCATTTGGATATTGGGATAAACCTATTCTATAAAAATGTTTTCCTGCTGAATTAATTTGTAAATTTTGTGACAATAATTTATCAGGAATAATAATACTAATATTCTTTATTTTATTAATTTTAGTAAACATTTAATATATTAAATATAAATTTAATTATTTTTTGCAACAATGTTCAATAAAATAATAAATTTTGTTTAATAAAAATATTTTTATTTTGACTATATAATAATCTGATTGCTCTTTAAATATTAATTACTATACAATTAAATAAATTTTAATTTAACGGTTTTATGAAATTTATTTAAAAAGTTATTGTTTATTAAATTATAAAATATTATTTTTACTTTTCTTAAGGTCCGTAATAACAAAAAGAAAAATTTATAGTTGCAAACTTTTGCTTTTCCAATGTTCATATAACTAGGTTTTTCTAACCTAGTCAATAAATAAATATTAAATAATTAGTTTAATACACTTATTTACTTACTTCAAATTTATTCAAACATAAGAGTTGCTTTTATAAGTTTGGTTAGTAATTATATTAGTTAATGGCGTTTTAAATTAAATTTATGTTTTTGTTAAGCTTGCATTATAAAAAGCTATTATTTTTATTATATAAAATTTTCATATTTTATTATTTATTATGTAATTTTAAATAACAATTAAAATTAATGATTTTTTTATTCTACTTATTTATATATTAGTAGTTTGTAATTTAGATTCAAGGTTATTTTTGCATTTAAGAGTAAATTGAAGTTATTGGATTTGTTTGAAATGAATATGTGAATAATTGGTCGAATAATATATATAAATAAAACACAAAATACAAAAGATTTAAATAAAATAGTTTTGATCTATGAGTACATCCATTTGGATATTTAGATAAATCTATTCTATAAAAGTGTTTTTCGCAGAACTGTTTTGTAGATTTATAGGTAATAATTGGGTTGAATTAATAATTATATTAGAATTTATTATTTTAAATTTATTAAACATTATAATTAAAATATTTATTACAAATATATTTATAAAACCTCAAATAAATTATTCACTTTTAATATTCAAAATAATTTTTTATTTTATTCTTTTTTCTCATTAACTATTATCACAATAATTAATTGATTTTTAAATTTAAAAAAACAATATTATTAACTATTTATTATAAAAAAATATTGATCTATTTTATTTACGACACAAATATTTTATAAATTTAACTTTTAAATGCAATTTAATTGAATAATAAATTTTTTGTAGTTTTTAAGTAATAAACAAATTAAAAACTGTATATATTTTCAATCTGAAATTTATATATTACTGTAGTTTTGGTTTTGCTTGTACTTTTTATTTTACCTTGTTTTTAATATTTATTTTTAATTAAGATAAGTTGTAAATGTAAATTTAAGTAAATTTATATTATTGATAAATTTACATTTTAAAAATCAATATTTAATTTAAATAATTTGTTTTAAAAAAATTATTATAAAACTATGAATTAAAAAAATTAAATAAAAATAATTTTTATCAAAACTTTTTTAATAAACAATGTATAGAATCTATTATTTTAAATATATAATACATATTAAATAATTTATAATAACATGTTAAATACATACATATACTTATTTGATTTATTAATTATAGTATTAATTTGATTAAGAGTTAAGCAATTTATAAAATAAAAATAACTTTATATATAACTTAATTATTATATATATTTGGATAAACAGTATGTTTAAATTTTATTAATTTCCAAGATCTATTTCAATTATTTTAAACAATTGAACAACACAAAATCCGACAAACTAGAATAATAATAATAAAAATAAAAATTTTGTATTAAATACTATATAGAACAATAAATAATGTACCTCATAACCGTGGAAATAATCCAGAACAAACAAATTAAAACTAGTAAAACCAATTTTATTTCCGTGTTTCTAGCCAACTCTTTCAAATATATTTAAAAACCAAATAAAAAAATATTTTGTTTTTATTTTATTTATATTTAAATATATTAAGTGTATATATTTAAAAATCAAAATCATTATGAGAGAGATATAAAACAACAAACTTTTAAACTGTGTTTTAAACTGTAAAGTAGCGGATGTTTAGTATGCATAAAAATGCATTTATAAGACGACAACAACTTATAAGTCTTCTTAGCCTCAAAGTTGACGGATGAGCATAATTCAATAAGAATTAGCATGTTAAAACTAAAAATTATACTCAGATTTAAAATAATTAATTTAACATTTAAATTCAGATTTTTGTTAAATATTAGCATAAAAATAAACAATGCTAATATTCAGGCATTCAAAATTGGTAGCTCGCGAGCTACTTTTTAGAGACATTGTTTATAAAAAATTTATACATTTATACTTGGACGTGTTTTGTGTTTTGTCAAATTACACAAATGCTGTGATTATTAAATGAGCTTTGGGATTCAAAATACAAAATATTTTTGATAATAACTTATAACTAGTCGTTTTGATTTTTGTTCCAAAATAGCAATATCCTCCCAATTAAACCCCCAGAACAAACTTAACCTAAATCAAATCATAGTTTTATAACTTCAACTTGATAATTATATGCTCAATAATATAATCTTTAAACTTTGAAATATGAATCAAATTGAGTTAAGATATTAGAATTTTTACGAATTTTAAATTAGAGTAACAGTGTTTAAGTTTGTATTGTATTTGTTACTTCAAGAAATGACCAGCTGATTTTACATCTAACATATATTATGTTTGTAAAATTATACTATTTAAAATTGAATTTTGAATGCCTGCTTTAGAAGATTTACTCTGGGTAATTAGTGGTGAAACTTCAACATTCCAATATAACATTTCTATTGTCAATTAAAATTAAAAATATTTTAAAACGTTATATAAATTTATGTAGTTAATATATTAATAGTTAATAGATTTTTTGATACAAAATTATCTATAAGGAACATTAAAAAATAAAATTAAATTCATTCTTAAAAATCTTTATCCTAAATAAAAATTTTATTATATATTATGTAATTAACTTTAATATAAACTTTTATAGAAAATATTAAAATTAATTTAATAAAATTTTAATTATTAAAACTTATTTGTTTAAACTTAAACAAAATGTTCCATTTGTATTTGTAACAAACATTACATTTTTATGTTTGTATTACTAATTAAAATTGTTCTAATTTATATTTTAAAAAAATAAAATATACTTATTTAATTATATTTTAATATTAACAATATGTTTTATTTAAATTTTTAATAATGTATTTAGTTTTTCCTAAAAAGATTTTATCATGCAACAAAATAATCAGTTAAACAGGATGTCGGAACTTATTTTTTATAATTTAAGAATTCAATAATGATATTCTCACAATGATATGTGATTTATTCAATAACATTTTAGATAAAAATTATTCTTCTAACTATTAACAATAATGCACTAGGATACATTTTGTTTTCAAATTTTAAACTTAAATTACAGACAAACTAAATAAAATATTTAAATTTTTATTTTACTAATACATACATATATTAACGCAAAATTAATAATTAAATGAAATATTTATATAAACAATTTGTTTGTTACAGAAAATAATGTTTAAACAATATAAACATGATTTTCATAGTGACGCCAAAGAAAATTGAAGATCGATGCAGGGTTTATTTATAAGCTGTGGTTTATCTAGTACAGTGTAGTAAAAAAATACTTTTGGGTTTTTTGACGCTAGAAGTTATTTAGAAAAAAGGTAAATATTTTAACATTGGAGAACTTGGGCAATTTAAAATTAAACATTTTATTTAATTATTAAATGAATTTATTATGATTAAAATGATTTTTAAAAATAAACCAATTTCGCGAACTTCCGACATACTATTTATTTAAAACCCTTAAATTCCAACTGGCCTAAATCCATCTTGCCAATATGCATTTGGTACAAAATATATATGCATTTTGCCAATATCCATTTGGTACAAAAATATATGCATTTCGCCTAAACTATTTCTGAGTTAATCCAAACATA
>JAQFXP010003940.1:0-11513 GCA_034693685.1 Belba bartosi | reverse complement strand
TCTATTCGAATATAGTTGCACCCCCTCTGTAAAATTCAGATATTATTGCATGCAACTTTATGAGAGAGAAAACGGTAATAAATAACTGAATGAGTAATGACTGAACTCATTGATTGAACAGAAGACGGAAGTGCATCGAATCCAGTGCTGACAACGTTGGCAGCGCTGGCGGCGGCGAGTTCGGGCTCGACAGTAGCCGATGCCCTCCAGTGGTTGGAAAGTCAGGGCATTTCGACGAACAACTCGGCGACCGATTCGGCGCTGTTTCAGAACGCGTTCGAAAGCGGACAGACTATGTCTTTGACCGAAGCCGGAAAACTGGCCCTCAGTTTCGTTAAAGACCAACACATCCAACACATTCAGAGCTCTTCTTCGGTCACCACTAATAGTAACACAAATACTAAGAACTCTAAAGTGATAACAATAGTGGCCGACAGCGCACAACTGCCGCAGATTATTAGCAGCACTCGCGCCACACCTATTGTCGTTGTGAGCGGTTCCGGAATACAAGACACTCACGAATCTCAGAGTTCGCCACAAAATAGATTTTTAAGTCGAAAAAACATAAATACTTTGAAAACAATTAATAAAACTATTGCCACAACTAATGCAAGAATTAGTAGTGTTTCTAAAGCACCGAATATTAAGTTAGAAAATGTAAGACTTGTCTCGAATTGCGGCCCCGAGTCGACACACGAAGACGTAGAACGGGAAAGGGATAGGCTTTCCATCGAATTGAAGTTAACTCAACAACAATTAGAAGAATATAAGAAGAGATTAATAGAAAAGGATAAGGAATTAGACAAATATAGAAAACAATTGTCCGAATTGTGTGCCATTCAGAAGAGATGATTCGTTCCATTAATTCGTTTAATTTAATTTAATTCAATTCAAACAACATTTGTATATATATTATATTTGCATTAGTTATCAAATATATATTTCTATTGTAATTATGTTTTTTACAATCATTTGAGATATTAATCGGTTATATAAAGCGTGGGATTTGTGTAATACAAACAATGAATCAATTTATTAAATAAATTATTAATTTAACTCAAATAATAATCATTTGTTTATATCGATTCAATCGTTTTATTCGTTGATATTTTGATTTAATAGAATTAATGACTAATTAATATTAATATTAATTTATATTTAATATAATTATAATTAACTTAAATACGGATTATACCGTAAATCGAACATGTACAAATGTACAATTACTGTAACCTCTAAAGCAAAGTATAATATATAAAGCATATGCTTTTGCAACCAAATCTGTCGGTAATGTGTCATTTACCAAATCTGTATATTCGAAATATACATTTTTAAACTTTGCTAATTTAAACCAATTGATAAGCAAGAGTAAACTATAGCTATACAGTATATCTATAGATGTTGTATACACACAATATAAGTTCTATTACTGTACATGTTAAAATAAGTTTTTACACTTTTCTTTAGCAATTCTTTTTAATTAGCAAATTGCTATGACCGGAGCGGTGACCGGAGCGGTGACCGGAGCGGTGATCGGTCCAAACATGTTGCAATGCGAAAAACATTCTGACATTGGTATGCTCTCATCTAAAGTCAAAATAATTGAAATGTTCGATTTTATTTTTAAATCTATAAGTTGGAGTACTATCTTCTAGAGTAAATTTTGACTATAAATAACTAAAAAAATTTTATTTTAATTAATAAATAAAATTTTGTAAAATTTATTTCAACTAGCTTTTAATAGTTTATGTAGTGATTTATTTAATAGTTTTGCACTTTTTTTTAATAAATTTAACTCATATTTATATATATAAACAAAGAAAAAAGTTGTATAAAATTTTAGAAATTTCTCTGAGCTTTGGTTAATACTTCTCTAGGTTTTGACTGCTTTTAGTTTATTGTAAAAAATGTTCTAAATTGAAGTTAAACCAAACCTATAAACTATAAATTAGTCTAAATCCAGTTTAAGTTAGGTTAAATCTTGTTAAAATTGCAGAATTGTTAGCCAAAGTGCTTCATTTATACCCTTGCTCAATTGACTAAATTGTGAAATATATTATTTAAAATTTGATAAAGAAAACTATGTATATATTGATTGAGGTATGTTTAAGTGAGATATTATTAAAAGTTTAACAATTAAAAACTTAAGGCTAAGGAGTTACTGAAAAATACTTAATACCTGTAATGCTATTAATGATATACTCTGTATAATACTTAAAATGATTTGAATTGACTTAAGCCAAACAAATTAACTGCAATAGTTTGTTAGGAAATAGTTTGTAGAATTGAAAGTTCGTATTTTGTGTTAATTACTCCAAACATATCTATTTTAAGCAAACATCCGAACAATGACTTATTCTTCAAACTATTGATTAACTATTTATTCATTCATTAGAAATATAATTATTAAATAAGTTTTATTATATTTTATATCTGAATAATAAAGACAATTCTTTGTATAAATAGTTAAATCAATTGCATAATTGAAAGTTTATTAACATCGATGACAGCATTCAGTTGACTAACAGTGAGTTGAATCCACTTCACAATTATTGATCTAATAGTTTGATAAGAGAGTGAATGCACTCAAAGTCAAATCAATTCAATTCTGCTTTTATTCATTAGTTTTAATTTTAAATACATTTGGTTTCAGATTTACATTCACTTGTCAGTAGTGAAGACGAATCAAATGTTTGGTTTAGTTATAACTTCTAATAATACTGTATTAATCATCGCTTACTATCTGTTAGAATGCGCTAATTTAGTAATCGAATCGACATAGAGTCGAATCGATGGTCATATTCAGTAACTAACTCTAACTCTTAAGTTAGAACTTCTAAGTTAGTGCTTCTCTTCTGTTCTGTTCTGTTCTCCTCTTTTCTCTTCTCTTCTCTTCAGTTCAGTTCAGTTAAGTTCACGTTTGCTGTACTTCTAATCTAATTGATGTATCGAATCAATCGATTGTACGCAAGCGCTAAATGGCATTCAATTTATTGATACAGTATTACAGTATTAATGCTCTGTTAGTCTAGTCTTGTGTTGTATTTAAATTGCATTCAATTCGTATTGCATTGATTTGATCGACTAATTCTGTCAGGACTGGCAGGACTGGCACTAAAGCACAACTACACCACAAAACGCATTGTTTGAGTCAAACAATGAGTTAACGACAATCCGATTGCTTCACAATTCTATGTTAACCATATCTACCATTAATTCGATTAATTGATTCAATTGCGCACTAATTGTTTGATATTCTAATTATAATTCATAATCAGTTGCATAGAATTGTATTGTATTTTCTGATTATCGACAAAAACCAATAATTCAATTAAACATATTTTATAAATTATAATCAATTCACAAATGTTTGCCTTTAGTCTACTGTATATCGTATACAGATTTACAGAATTAACGTAAAGTATAGATATAATTGTCGGAAATTGCATCAAATGTCTCAATATATATAAATTTATATATACAGTATATATACTAAAATATATTACATATATTATATATATACATAATATTGTAGGAATGGATGCCATTATCTCTTTGTCTGTTCGTCAGTCCATTGAACAAAAGAGACTGATTTTCAACAATTATTTTATTTAAGTTGTAATCCAAATAAATCAATGAATCATTTGAATCATTTTGGAGGCAGTAGTTAGTTATGCCGTAATAGTAGTGGTAGTGATGGTAGTGATGGCGCGCATTCGCATCCTTACATCCCTTCCATCCCTTCATCCTTTAGTTGCATTATGTGCTCATAACTGCTCTCACATTAATTCCAATACAACTTTGCATTTAATTATGAATCTCTGCTCTAAATAAGATCACCTCAAATATAAGTACTTATGAATCGCAAAATGTATTCAAAACTATTTTAAACTCATTTATTGATTTGGTTTTGTTTTTTATATCTATACATATTTATACATTATTTTTGATTTTCATAGACATCAGGATTTTAGACAAAATTGATTCAATTTATTACTAATTTAAAAGACATGACTTTTGGTAAATAAAATGTATATAGAATTGGAATAAAATTTGAATTATGTTTAAACCGAAAGACATAATAATTTTGAATTAATTTAAATCAAATATAATTTAAATGTTAGGCAAAGGAAAAGATTAATTGATTGTAATGATTGGTCGGACGATAGGCTCATCCATTCATTGCTTTCATAATTGATTAGTATATTTATATTGTAGTTATGATTGAATCAGAGCTAACAATGTTGTGGTGATCGCAATCGATCGACAAA
This sequence comes from Belba bartosi, assembly GCA_034693685.1. NCBI lineage: Eukaryota > Metazoa > Arthropoda > Arachnida > Sarcoptiformes > Damaeidae > Belba > Belba bartosi. The sequence continues at coordinate 7,242 of JAQFXP010003940.1, read as the reverse complement.
TAGTGTTCCGGAGCTCAAGAGTAAGCGAACAAAGTGAGAGTCGAGGCCAGGAGAGAAGCCCAGAGACTCTGTATTGATTCGGTATTGGATCGGATTTGTGAGAATCAGAACCAGAACTAAACTGAAGTTAAACTAAACTAGAGTTGAATCGCAATCGCATTCCTATTCCTATTTGTATTCGCATTCATTGATCGAGTGCTGTATTGAACGAAATCAGAAGTGAGTCGACGATTAGAATCGAGTTTTAAGGGGAGGAGTGAGTGAATCGACTAAATATAATAGACTCTAAACTAAACTAAACTAAACTATGTTTGAGTCCAATAGTGAGCACTGACTGCAGCACTGTTTGCCAGCACTAGAATCGGGACTTTAATACTGAATACTCCACAACTCCAGCACTTCAGCAGTAACTCTAAGTCTAAGTCTAACTACTATTCAGTTAACTATTAACTACACTATTCTGTTAACTGCACTGAAATACGAAATACAGTCAAACACTGTTAGACTGGTTTAACGCAAACATAACTCAATACTAACAACGCTTTCAAATTAGTGACTCGAGGGTGCGGTTAGCCTAACGACTGTTAACAGTGACTCCATTTAATTGTAGTCAACCTAAACCAACTAAACCAACTCTGCCTACTCTACCAGCTATACCAGCTCTACCACTCAGCCATTCTCTGGTAAATGACTACTAAATCAAATTTAATCCAACTATTCCTCTCTTTCATGTGTGTGTCTCCTCTTTGCTCACTATACAGCATATATTGTATAGATTTGAACGCAATGTAAGTCTAAGTCTAAGTCTTAGTTCAGTTGTAATACAAATACAATTCAAACTATTGATTGTAATAATGGCAGTGAATGTGAATCTGTTTTATGTTTTCTTTGTCTCAATTCACACAACGTTTTAATGCCTTTAACTCTATTAACGCATTTAGACGTTCAGAGGGTGTGTCTCAACAATTAAATCCAAATCTAATTTAATTTAATTTCATTTCATTTAACACTGGATTTCACTTAACTTTCTCTTTCAATGCTTTTATTTATTTATTTGTTTTTTGTCTCAATTCTGAAGCAATGCTTTTGACACAAGTTTTCGCTTTGTTTTCGACAATTGTTTCATTCATTTAATTCATTTTAATTGAATTTATTTATTGATTCATATATTCTGTTTAAATATTAGGCCTTTTCTCGCATTTATTTCAATTAATATTAGAAAAGAGTTTGAATTGAATTGAATTAATTGTTTGAATTGAATTCCTTAGCATAGAATCGATTCGTATTGAATGCCATACTAGAGATCATCTGAAGACACCATTCGAGACATTCAAGACATTCAAGACATTCGAGACATTGGAGAGCACTGGCAGTGACAATGACAATGAATAGCATGAACTCGCAAACACACCTAAACCAGTCATACCTGCAGTCATATCAGGTGCACAACCCACAGATCCGACCGGTGATAGAGAGGGGCGCCTCCTGGAGCTACAACGAGACCCGGATTCTACTGTCGCTGTGGGGACAGGACATGGTTCAGAGACAACTCACTAACTCCAAGAGGACTCGACACGTCTGGGAGAAGATCGCTGAAAGGATTCGCGAACACGGCTTCGATAGGACTGCCGGTAAGGGAGGGCACCGATGGGATGGGTTGGGAAGGGAAGGGAAGCTTTAGTTGATTAGTGGTTAACTGGTTAACTGGTTTTGTGTTCCGATTCAGATCAAGTGAGAACTCGAGTGTTTAATATGATAGCAGAATACCGACGAATACTTAAGAACCCGACGCCTGAGCGCAAGAAGAAGTGCATATTCTTCGATGCCTTACATAAGATATATCAGGCGAAGGACAGCAATGCCATCAAAATGGCTTTGAATAACTATGAGGAGGAATACAACTTCGAACCGATTGAGTTCAACAATACCGATGACAACATGGATGGCACCAATGATAATGACGGCGCAGACAACAGCGGCACTGACGGCGAGGACAAGAGCGAGATATTCGCCTATTCGTTGTCCCCGAGCGCTGCTCTTCATAACAATGTCGTCAATACTAACGGCAATAATACTATGGATTTGCACTCAAATAATGGTATAAAAGACTAAAATAAGACTTAATTTGAATTCTAATTAGATTTGGTTTTGAATTGACAGAAGATTCAAATGACTGTCCCATCAATATTCCAAACGATGGTAACAATTGTTTTAATTATTTTACTGCCGGTAATGATATATTGCTTAAGAAAATTAGTCATAACTCGAGTCCAAAATCTTCATTCAATGAGAGAACAGTTTAGTTGAGTTTTGAGTCATTTTATGGTTATTTCGAGGAAAATGAGGAATAATTATCGAATTACTCGTTGAGATAAACTCAAAGAATGGAATGTTTTAACGATTAGAATTGGATTTGTTTCCAATATTATGATTGGTTTATAATAAATGTTAATTAAATCTAAGTTTATATAAACTAAAGACGGCTTCTATTCGGTAGACATACCTCTGGCTCCGCCACCAAAGCGCTGTCGAACTGAGCCTAATCTGAGTCAATCTCAATACCAAACCATGAACTCAGTGTTTGAGAACTCTTCGTCCGCTCTATTGATCGACAGAATGTTCGCTCATTTGTCTAAAGAAACGGAAGTAATGAGAGAATGGGTTGGCTTAGAGAGGGAACGGTTGACTCAAGAGGTCTCGCGGAGGAAGGAAGAGAACGAAAGGGACGAGAGGCGGGAAAAGGCGTTTTTGCAGCACTTGATGCGAATGCAGGAACAGATGTTCAGCTTTTTATCGAAACAACAATTAGTAAATCCGGCGACGATTCCAAATACGGTGTCTTCGCCGCCCTCTCCCTCACAATCGGCGGATCAACTAAACAAAGACTAAATAGTGAGCCGAAGAACAGAAGGTCCGAAGCAATCGCATCTCTAGTTTAGTATTAATACTATATTTAGAACAAACAATACAAACAAATACTTGCCTTTCGAGGGCATAGATGTCATAAATTTTATTGATTTAGTGATTGACTTGAAATTAGTGACGCAATGGCTATCGAATAGCTGTCAAACAATTCTCTCATTATTGATGAGATTTTTCTACTTTAGTTCTAAATATTACTCAATTAAGTGATCTAAAGGACAGACAATGATCTGCTGACCACTAGTTCTTATGTTCCGTAATCTAAATGCTCTGAAAATCCTTTCCGAAAGGCCTCAACCATTCAATTGTAAATAATTGACATTTTATGGTATGTCCTCTCAAGACATGCATATCTTCGAACTCTATTCTAGTAAAGACTTTCCAATCAATTGCTTCAGTATTTGCTATCGATTCGATATCATGTCTATCGTAACCACCATTTCATTACCAAATCATCTTTACTTATAAATAACATTACTTTTGATTAACTTATTTCGTAATCCAATTATACTGTCCTCTCATGTAATTATTGACACTTTATTTCAAACACATTTAGACGTAATCGTGTTTTTCTAACTTATTATTATTAGACCTTATTTTTGTCGAAACAAAACAAAACAATTTAATGTAATGACCGATTGATTGAATAAAAAGTTTAGTATAAAAACAAATCGATTTATTTATATTTAATAAAAGTTTCAATAGTGTTAAATCTGATTAATAAATGTTAATATAAATATAATTCTTAAATATATTGCAAAACATATAATCGATTCAAATCGTATAAAAACAGTCAATTAGTATCAGGAAGTTTCCCAAACAATAATAGAATTTACTTATATATAAATTTATTTATAAAAATATTTAATGACTAATTAGTTGAAAACTATGCAAATCCAGGACTCGTGTGATGTATAACACATCGCCTGCAAAGTGTCTTAACATAACGATAGGCTTCGACTGTTATGTTATCACAATTAGCTATATTCAAAAGTATTAGTTCTCTGCAGTTGTAGGCAATCGACATAATGCCTGAGTCCGACACAGACACGCATTCCTTTACCGACAGCTTTCGCAGATTCGGACAGTTCTCGGCCAACACTTTCAAACCTAGAATCGGATTAAAGCAAACATTAGTTTTAAAAAATAATAAATTTGTTATTAATAATAATACCTTGATCTGAAACATCACATTTGCCTATGTCTATAGCCTTGAGTCTTGTGATGCAACTACGGGCCAATACCACCACTCCTGTCATTGACAAGTGGAGAAGGGGGAAGGTAGAAGGTAGAAGGTATAGATAGGTATAGGTATTGATTGATAGGTTTGTTTTGTTTTGTTTGAGTTACCCGAATCAGAAATGGTGTGACAACCCCTGACATTGAGGTAACGCAATTTGCAACAATGTCTTGCGATTTGTTTGAGTCCGGAATCGCTAATTTGTTCGCATTTGGCTAAACTCAGATATTTGAGATTTGTGTTCAATTCTAAGCTTAATTCATAGCAAACTAAATCAGTTAATTGCGGACAATAACTAATTGATAGCTCTTTGAGTGCCGGGCAATAAGTGGCTACACTTTTAATTGACTGATCTGTTAGTGAAGTACATCTTCTCAGATAAAGATGAGTTAATTTTTGTCCAAAGAATTTAAGAAAATTTTTTAGTGAATAGTCATCTAATTGTTGGCAATCACTCAAATCCAGGTAACGTAGTTTAGGCGAGTGTTCGGGCGGTTGGATCGCACTGAGTGCAACCCCTGTGCAACCTATATGTTAGGCAATTCTGATTTAGTTATTTCAAATTTGATGGAATGCCTTTCGGCCATCTAATCATCTAATAGTATAGAACCACTCGAACACACATACCCGTGATATCCATTTTCTCGAGATTTTTACATTTTGACAGAATTTTATTAATTCCTGTTTTGGAGAAGAAATTTAATGCGAATTAGAAAGACATCGAAACGCTTAGAGCGTATGTAAAATAAAGTAATAATCATTTGATTTAGAGTTAAGTAAAATTTAAATAATTGTGAAATTGATTACCGAAGAAAGTTTGAGTACAAGACCTGATCTCAATTGACTTCAACTTTGAGGCACACTTTCTGGCAATTATCATCAAACCCTTGTCACTCAGTTTTGCGCATCCGTTCACTACAATCCGTTCGATTGGCAGCGATAAGCTCTCACTGTTTAACGAGTTGGTTATTGAGGTATCTGTCGAGGAATAGGTATTGTATGAAAACTGCCAACTATTCGACTGAGTCTTCCCTCGACAATAAGACTCTCTCGAAAGCAATCGCAATAGAGTTATGACTCCTCTGTCGACATTCAAATTATAGCATTTGTTTGAGTTTATGATTAATGACTGCCACAAACTCGGGTCCCAGGTCAAATAATACCATCTTCTGCACACTCGCGAGCACGAGCTGCACAACTCATAAGTAGTCATATAATTGAATATTTTGATCACTATTTCGTCAATTAGTTTATCAAAATAATTGACGGCAACTGTCTTCGGGTTGTACTGCTGTTTGGATAACGTGGAAGTGCTTAAAATGTTGCAAGTGTTGCAAGTGCTGGAAGTGCTGCAGGTGTTGGCACATCGAGCAGACACTTCTCTCATATCTATCACCAAATAGAGAGAAGTTTAGATGAGTTAACAATTTGAAGCAATTGAGCTATGATTGGAATGCCATTCAAACACTTACTGCTGTTTCGGGAATGTGTGGGTAATGTATGCGAAGGAACTAACGTATAATAACCCAGATCTGTGGTTATGGCGGTGGAGGGGGACCGGGACCTGCACAGCTTGATTGCATCGAATCCAAACACCGGCTCCTGCATTATGGACTGCCGTTTCTGTTCGACACTAACGAGTCGTTTCAAGAATTTAAAAAAAGTTTGAATAAAGTGCTTATCTTCGACGCAATGTGCGCACACCTATGTTTATATTGATTCAGGTGCTCTCTCTCTCTCTCTCTCACCCTCTCCCTGCTCTCTAACCTCACTTTTAGTGCTACGGATTGTCTAATGAAACTAGCAAACTTAAATAATTGTTAGTTCAAACAAATAACTTATTAAAGCTGACAATTGACTAGTTTTTGAATTACTATTAGAGCTAATAAAACAAAAGTGGTGTACCTCTTAATTTGGTGCTATAAGCGGTGCATTGACCGGCATTACAGCATTAGTAGAGGCAATGGCTTAAATCATGGCATTCGAGGCTTCGGGTTAGTTATGTGCATAAGATCTCACATCTCTTATAGTTGTTTCAAACTTAAGCACTGCTATAACTATAATAGCAATAGCGTTGGATATTATGCTCTTTTCCACAACTCATACATATTTAATAAGGAAATAGTGTAGCGAACAGAGAGGAGAGGTGAGAGAGAGAGCAGGAGAGGGAGAGAGAGAGAGAGAGAGAGAGAGAGCTACCAGAAAAACAGGCTCAACGCTTACAGCTCTTATTCTAATATTTATTCTAACATTTTTATCTAATATTTGTTGTATTACTTTGTAGTTATTTGGTTTGAAATTAAAATATTTTAATAACTTATATAATAATTAAATAATAAAATTATAGTTAGACTATTTAAGAACTTTTTGACTTACCATAAATAATATTCATTTTTTAAAAGTATTTAAGTGATTCAAAATCCAAACTTTTAATAATTAAAAGTAAATTAAAATTTGAGAAACACTTCATTTAATGATGTTCTGGCAATCAGTTTATTAGAAACAATTAACGTTGGATTCGATGCATTGAAACGCAGAATAAGTTTTAGTATAAAAATAAAACAATTATTTCGAAATTGACTCAACAACTGAAAAACTGAGATGAGATGAAAATATAGAGTTTAAAGCAGTGGTAAGTTTGAGTCTTTGGTGAACGTCTGAGTGGCGACGGAGACCACACTTTGCTTGGCTTGGCTTGGCTTGGCTTGGCTTGACTTAGGCCAGCATTCAATACCTGTATAGCCGGAGAGACCAAACTCCTCAACTCCTGCAGTGTTTTCAGCTTTGCTTAGCTTTGCGTCATTTTTTCTACAAATATTCAGTACAGATGATGGTATTTGTGCCCCCGGGCGCCCAAGGATGGGCTCTTCACAGTTTTAATGCTCTCTGCCTTACCTTATAATAGGACTTACATTGATTTAAATCTATAAAATGCACTGTGTACCGGTATAAGAACACAGACAAAAGAGCACTGGCATACTTGCATTCGCTTTGTTCTTACAGTATAGAGTGTCAATGGGAATATCCAAATGGATTAAGAGTTGTATTTGCATATAAGATTGTATTCTATCGTATTTTTA
>JAQFXP010003939.1:0-11517 GCA_034693685.1 Belba bartosi | reverse complement strand
TTCTCTCCTGCTCTCTCCTGCTCTCTCTCCTGCTCTCTCTCCTGCTCTCTCTCTCCAGCTATCTCTCTCCTGCTCTCTCTCTCTCTCTCTCTCTCTCTCTCTCTCTCTCTCTCTCTCTCTCTTACTCTTATTTTATATATATATTTTATTTTGATTAAAAATGAGTTTTCAAATGAGGACTTAAGCTATTTAGACATCAACTCATTCTTCTCATCATTTTCTTTTATATACAATACTGAATATGTAGTGAATTATAGATAAATGAATATAAAAAATACAAAGAATTTTAGATTATCTAAGAATATAAATAATTGAAAGAACGACTGAATGGATAAGAAGTTTGAAGATTTAAATTAAATAATTGATCCGTTAATCAGATTTTTTTTCTATAATAATAAATCTTAATATTCTTTTAAAGATTAAAGTCACGACACATGTAATGTCAAACAGAGCCCAATATAAGCCATATTTAGTAACTCTAATGACTGTTAGCTCCGAATCAGATGTAATTCAAAGTGAGTATTGTTTGTGTTTCGGTGTTTCGGTAGTATTGATGGGCTCTGACAGGCGTGAGAATGGAATTCATTCAATCGCTAACTATCCGAACGCAGATTCAAAGCGAAGTCATCGAAACGGCTAAACATTAAATAAAAGTGTGTGTCTCTCACCTAAAACCCCAATCCGGTAATTGATCGTGACAATTACAAAGTTGGCATAACTGGCCAGAATCGAGCCGTCATAACTTGAGCCGGAGTTCCATTCGTACGATTCCCCGTGAATAAACATCAGCACTGGTAGGCGAACCGCTTCTCTTCCAACTGTAGACATAAAACACAAAATTTGATTAATAAACAAACAAATACTCATTAGATTTGTGCCAAAGACTAAACATATTTCATTAAAACTACTTTTTATTATTTTGTTAATTATTCAATATTTTACAATAAGGAGAGAAAAACAGGAGGAGAGGAGAGGAGAGAGAGAGAGAGAAAGAGAAAACAGAAGATAGAACGAGAGAGAGAAAGAGAGAGCGAGAGAGAGATTCCCGAAGGAATGGTGGATTATTATTATTATTATGCAAACAAAACCAGAATCGCAAATATGATATAACATATAAAACCAATAAATAGTTAGACATTATATTCGGTACTCTAATGGCAAATAACTTATGTTTACAGTATTGACCGATACTATGCATTACTTACTCTACTTCTCAGTTAATAGCACTCAAACTGCAAATGCATTGTTAGGAAACTCTATTGATATTACTTTCTGTTATGGGTCAGACATTTAGTTTTTATAGATATTCTCAATTCGAAACATCTAATACACGGCTTAACCATTTCATCACAAGTAACCTCAAGCAGTACTACATTTATTTGCAAAAACAAAATTAATAGCCAAGGATTGGGAGAATGTTCTAAACAATATAAGAGTTATCAATCACATTGAGTCCGTTTTCCATACGTTAACAACAAATCATATAAATCTATTATTAAATCATAAGTTTTTTCAATTAGTTCGTCTGAACAATATATTGGTGAACCTAGGTAATATAGGTAAAGCTTTTTTATTCATTTCTTTTATCATCATGCTCAATATAGCAAAACCTAATATGCTTTTCAACTTCACTTGTTTTATTTAATTATTATTTTCTTATGCTTAAACTTATTTTTCAAAGTATTATTAAAACTATTATTTTGAATATATATAGCTAGCTCAATTTCGAAAACTTTTGTTTTTTATATTTGAGTTTTAGTAAATACAAACTGATATATTGAAACTCAGTATCTATTCTTTTATATAACTAAAACTCAAATATAAAAAACAAAAGTTTTCGAAATTGAGCGAAATTTTGGATATGGACTGATGTGTAATTCAAGTAAACCCAATGTCGTAACAATTTCTGTGTTTTCGCCGGTTTTTTTTCATTGTTTTATTTATTGTTGAATTTGAGTTGTTTTCTCTCTTCAAGAAAATGCCCCAAAAACTAGAGACTAATAAAAGAATAAAATTTATTTAATAAACCAAATATACTGTATATACTCAGTAACGTAATATAAATAATACAAAAATACAGTATTATTCTTTCACTAATGCATTTTATATGAGGTATAAAACTTTATATTTTCCAAAAGTGGAAAAATATATAAAAATTTAAGAATTATAGTCATAAGTGTCTAAAATAATAAAAATATTTGCTTTTGTTTGTCAATATTTTTCTCGAAATCAACTCGAAATAAAAAAAAAGTTGAAAAAACTTTTTCTTTTTTGTTGTTGTTATGACCTAAGAAGAGAACATAACAAGTCTTTATAGGCATATGATAAGGGAATTGCAGAAATGACAGAAGGAATGGAAATATAGTTAAGCGATGAGACTAAAGACTAGAATATAACTACACGCCTGAGGTCATGCAATTCCTATAAAACTTTTCTATTAACACAATATTGTCAGCACTGGTAGTCCAGACTGACTAAAGAATTTCTTATCGCTCATAGAATACATTTTAGAGTATTATTTTCAGAACACGAATGGTTTGGTTAGTTTAATTCAATTGGATCTTTGTTCAAATTATATCAACTTGTTGTGATGGTCGTCTTAGTAATTTAATATATTTTTTAATAATGCAATTATAATTTTTATTAACAACATTAATTAAATAAATAGCTTGTTATATTTAATTTTATAAAAAAAAATAATTATTAACAGAGTACTGCCAGTTTTTAAAATTAACTTAATTTTACTAGCTATAATTTTATTAGCTTATTTAGATTACAAGTTTTTGTTTAAAAAATTGTTTCAAAATTTTTATATGCAGTGCATTTTAATCAATAAAATTGTAAACATTATTAAAAAAACAAATTTTATTAATTTTACACTAAATTATATCTTAAAAATTAATGTAAAATTATCTGTACATAGAAAATTAAAGATTTGCGGCATGTTGAATTTATAATAAGTAATGTTATAGAATTATTAATAAAACAGTAATATTAATGATTTAAAGTAAAATAGAAATATGTAAAAGTTCTAGAAGTTATGAGTCATACAAAAGTAGAATTTTACAATAAAAACAATTATTTAGAATAGTATTTCACTATTAATATTTGGATTCCTACAATATTAATAATTTAATTAACACACAATTAGAAGGTGCTTGATGAAATTTTAAAAATAAATCATCAACAAATTATTTACAATTAATTTATACCTTAAAGTGCAAGTGCATATATATAAAACATAAGTGTATATATAACATTTGTTTGTCCTTTAATTTAATCGTATATATTATATACTAAATATTAATTTTACAATATAAAGTAAATGGATAAATTTTAAATATGACTGGCCAGTATAATCTTAATGCATTTTGGAGAGAAGATTTGCTATATTCTATTTTATAGATTTTTAAAACCGACGTTTTATAAATTCACTTCAATTCCCAAAATTTTAATATTGTTGAGCGCAGAATTTATACGTTTATTCTAAAACAGAATATTTAGACAATATTTACAAAAACATCAAATTAACGCTATATATCTTTAATTTTATTGCAAATAGTTAAAACAAATTTGTTGGATTTTTAAACCAATGTTATATACTTTCATTCTTAATTTGTATATTTAATTCCCAATTTCAATTTTTTTTAACAAACATGAATTTTTCCTAAAAATTACAAAAAGAATCCATAAAATTTTCAGCCGCCTTTGGCGGCTGGCAAAGGACATAAAATTTTAGTATTTTATTTTTTAAAATCTTATATGTTTGACTCACCGATTTGCAATTAATACATTTTATTTCAAGTAAGTCACAAGTTAATAAAGAATATTTATAGAATTGCCAGGCGCTAAAAGTAATAACAAAAGATTACTCTTATTGGTAATTAATGACGGGTTTTATTAGGCTAAATCAATTTGACGCAAATACACTTAAATCTTATTACTAACAATCTTAAATATTTTGTTTTACCAATTATAATTCAAAACTATAATTAATTTTATTAATAAATATATATGTCAAGATTTATCAATTTGCATCCAATACAATTATATTTTTTATTAACAACTTTATATATTAAGCTATATCGTTTTGTGTCAAATATACTCATTTCTCTTTGTTAACAACTTTATACACCAAAATACCAGTTTGAAGTCAAGACATTTATTTCTTTTTATCAAAAACCTGGCATATCAAGTTTTATTAATTTGCGTTCAATAAACATGTCTTTTATTAATAATAATTTAATATCTAAAGCAAAACCAATTTATCTCAATAACTTTATTAGCAACCTTATATACTAACATAGTAATTTGGCTTTATTAGCTACCTACTTAACAATTTTTTATATGAATAATCAAATTCTTATACATCTAAACTCATTTCTCTTTATTAGCAACCTATATTAAAATAACCCAAATTTGTATTTATTACATTAACTTTATTAGCATATTTATATTTTTATTTATTAACAGCTTGCGTTTACGTTTTTTAAATATTTTCTTTATTAGTAATCTATTTCTACAATATTTTTTATTGTTTGTTAATAAAGAAATATTATTTATTCCCATTGTTAATAAAAGAGCATATGTTTTTGCTATTAATTAGTGTTGTTAGTATTGAAAAATTAAAACTATCGGTTTAAAATTATAAAAAATTACAAGAAAGTTTTACCTTCAAAAATAACTTAAACTTTAACAAATATAACGCCACCTTTCATTAACATTTTAAAATATTTTTTAATTAAAATATTTTTTTGATAGTAAGTGTTCAAATTTTAAATAATCAATGATAATTTTTATCAAAATTAATTACAATTATTTAATAAAAGTAAATAATTAAAATTTAAAACATATTATAATTTAAAAACTTTGTTTTAAACTTCAAGTATTATTTTAATGTTTTTTTAACTTTTAAATTATTAATAAGTCATTATAACATTTTATGTTTCTGTTATTTTTATTTATTGAATATTATAAAATATTATATGATTGATTAATTTTATTGTAAAATTATATATACAGTTCTTCGAAATGTATTTAAAATATTTAAATATTTCTTCAATTGACAAAACAATTTATTTCAAATCTAGTCTTTGATTATATATAATATACTGTTAATGCAAAAAAAAAGTTAAAATTTAGTCAAAATCTAACGTATTTTTATACGCTTTCAAACTTTTAAATTTTGTATTCAAGACCTGACTATCAATAACTTCAAATCTGTATATTTTATGCTATCAATGATTATATACTATTAATATAAAAATTAATTTTTAAAATAGTTTTATTATAAAAAAATATATAAATTAATTTCTATAAATTTAAGTTAAATCCAGTTTAAATTTAGTTAAAATAACTAAATTAAGTTAAAGTTAATTAAATTGCAAACATATTTAATTGATTTTATTCTTTAAGCATTAAAATAACATTTTTTAATTTTTATAGGTTTTAGCTAAATTTTTTTTCTAAAATTTCAATCTTGGATTAAACCTTGATTGTCCAACCTTATTAATTCTTGTTTAAGATGTATTTTTTAAACAATAATAAAATCAGTTGCTTATTTTAATATTTAATTAATTAATTAAATTAAATTCAATATTTTAAATTTATTAAATTTAAACATAAAAATTAAACATTAAAATAAAAAATATATCAATAATTCAGATGTATTAACCTAAACCTAATTCTAATATTTATATATTTTATTAAGTAAAGATTTTGGTCAAAAAAATATTTGAAAAAATTTATGGAATCCAAGAGAAGTGAGTGAAAAGAATTTCAAGAATCTTATATCAAAATCAGAGTTTAGTTATAAAACTTCTAATAATAGTTCTTAAGAATGAGTTTATAGTAAAGTGTTGTCTAAGTGCTCAATACAACTCTTAAAGAATAAGTTGTTTATTTATAATTGCTGTTAGACAAACATACATTTATGGCCCATATATTTCTTTAAACAAACATAAATTAAAGTAGAGCCCAGTTTCATAAATAAATTAATTTTAAATTAATTCGGATTTAGTTATAAAACGAGAATATTTTAAATGCAAATTATCTATGATTTAACCAATATTTTAAATAATGTCTTGTTTTTAGTTTGAAAGCTCTCTAATCTGTAAATAATTAGTGACTATTATTTAGATTCAATCATATAATCGCTTCACGTCATAAAAGTAGTCAAAAGATGCATTCATTTAGGAAACTAACTAAAGCCCTAATTATATTGATTAAACAAGCTCATTTTAAGCCAAGAGACATTCTCTTATAAACACCTGCGTTTTTCCAAAGCTATAAAAAATGAATTAAAATTATTGAGCGCTTAGATTATACTCTATTGAAACAGTATTACTAAATGTTTAAAAATTTATGTTTACATTAGACTATTCAATGAAATTACAGTTTAAGTTAAGGAATAATTATCTTAAACGTTCATACTCTTTTATTTTATATAGAATATATTGTAGTAAAATATTATTTTACATTAATACTATCTATTTTTTATGTCGCTATTATTAAATAAATAAATTTTAATTTATATATATTACAAAAATATAATAAAGAATTAATTTTTGCATTGATTAGTAGTGTAATGCAAATTGGATTCGAAATAAATGCTAAAATTAATGTTTTAATCATTAGAATCTAATAAATTAAAGAAATACAAGCCTTATGTCGCTAATTAGTCTAATAATACTGCTAATTAAAGCTTTTAATTATTTAACTAATTTTCTTTTTTTCATTTACTTTTAAATATTTTCAATATCTATTAATTTATAAAACAAACATTAGTTTACAGATGTTTTTATGATTACAGTTGTTAAATTTCAACTTTTGCGCAAAATAATTTTTAAACATAATTTTATTACCATTAAAAATATTAGTATTTATTAAAATACTTAAATATAATTCAATATTTAACAAAGTTTAATGTAAACAAGAATTAAATTTGTCAATAATAACGTCAACAAGTATAAAGTAATTTAGATCAAGTTATTTTAAATTCAAAATATAATTAATTTTGGTATGTGCAGTTTTGGAAACAACTCAACAACTCAGCAAAAATCAAAGTAATTCTTTTTTATAAATGATAGATTTTGAAGTATCGCCAAAATATTGCAACTTGGTTTAATTAAACAGATTTCAAAGTATTTAGATACTTTTAAAATGTAAAAATATAAATATTTAGAACTTTTTTACATTGCTTTAAAACGTGGGTGTTGGTAATTTTTAACATCGCTCAATATTTGATTGAAAGGTCTAATTATTATTTGGAATGTTTTTTGAAAAGATTTATTTACATTAAAATTAATATAATTTGTGTCTTAGTAAATTTTAAATAATTATTTTATTTTTATATACAATATTTTAAATTATTTATGTTGTTTTAAATTTTAAAGTAAAAACAAATTATTTATTTAATTTAGCTTGTAAATAAAAATTTAAGTGTTTTACTTAATAAAGTATTAAAATTATGTTAGTATTAATTAGTTTAGATTATTTAGTAATAATTGTAGTGTAAATAAAATATTTAATAATTTTAATTAATTAATTGTTTAATTTTAAAAAATCAACTTTAAAAATTAAAAATAATAATACAAATGTTTGAATTTGATTATTATTTGTTTTTAATAATATTGGCTTAAATTAGTTGTATATATATAAAAGATTTAATCAAATGAAATAAAGTGAAAATATTTTCAAATAACTTCAGTATATATAAAGACATCTAAAGATAGACATTTAGCGCAAAATTTATTGATTACATAAATTTTATTTTATAGTACAGTATTGCAAAAAATAGTCTAAATTTCATAATAATGTTTGAAAATAAAAAATTACTAAACTTTCATTCGAGAAATAGTAAAAGATTAAAAAAATACAAAATTTATTTTCATACCTTACAAAATAGAGCGAAAACATACAACACATTAGAGATATGTATATTATGAAAGAGTCTGTAGAGTCGGTCTATCTTTTTATTATTTGTTATTTTCTTGGCTTATATTACAATATAAAGTAATCGCAATGTATATGCATTGGAAAGAGTATTCCCTTCGGATTATTTGCAATCATTGGAACAGAACTATCAAATATACGAATACAGTAAACATTCAAATATTTTTTGTGTCCCTTTCACACAACACTACTACAGATTCAATACGTGTGAACTGAACCGTAAGATAAATGGAAAAAATTAAGAAACATTTTGGAGATTGCTATTCAATGACGAAGAGTAGAGCTATAATAATAATAAGAGCACTCTTTGAAATGACAACATTTAAATTTTTTACACTAAAAATCATCTCAAATGCTTTTTCAATAAAAAAAAACTTGAAAATTTTATTCAAATTTATTTGTATTGATAATTATTTATTTATTAAATTTAATTCTTACACTTGAGTCTGAGTTAAGAACGTTTTTTAAAAACAACAATATAATAAATGTTATTATATTTTAAAGTTATTTAATTAACAACAAATTTTAGTTTTTTTTTCAAAAGCCTCATTATTTATAAGAAAATTATATCAAGTCTTCACATATTGTCTTGTAATCTGCATTTAAACCGTTTGTTCTGTTCTATATCTTCAGTTCATAATTACAAAAACTCATTTGTCATGAATTAAACTAAAAAAATGTATAAAAAACGTCTTAACATAAAAAAGATGTATTGAAAAGATTATTCAAAATAATATTTAAAGTAAAAGAAAAGAAAAAAGACATAAAGAGAGAGGGAGAGAGAGAGCATAATAGCAAAAGAGATCATTTTGTGAGTTATTTTATTTGCATTGTTAATGCAGTTAATGCTAATCTGTATAACGATTACTCCTTCTCTTGGAAAAAGTGATTACCAAATATACCGTTAATATATATATCTCCTCGCTCTCTCTTCTTCTTATCTCTCTCTCCTTTTTTCCCTCTCCCTCCTTTCTCTCTCACTCACTCACTCACTCACTCTCCTTCCTCTCTTTCCTCTAACCCACTTTTTCCTTCTCTCTTTCTCTTTCTCTTACTCTCCTACTCACTCACTCTTCACTCTCTCCGGAGTTTTTAAAAATAGTAAAATAAATTTGGAATAACTTAATCTAAAAAATGATTGATTTAATACTTAATTCAGTCCATCAATCAATCAATCAGTTCAGTTGATTTAGTTTTGAATTAAATTACTTAATTAACATAATTTGAATCTAGTCTTCTTTTTTGTTTTAATTAGTTTATTTTCAAAAACCAACTCAATTAGTTTATATTAATTATTATGCTTTAAATTTTGAAATACATTTGCTTATTTTATTTGTATTCATTACTAATTAAAATGTTATTAAATATTTATTTGCTAATTAACTGCAAAATATTCAATACATTTATTATTTATTTAATTTAAAAATTTTAAAAACTTTTCAAATGTTTAAAAAATTTAAAGTTAATCTAATATAGAAAACAATTTAAACAAACATTCTTTCTAATTAATAATATTACTTAAAAAATTAATATTAATTAAAAACAATAAAATTAATTTTCATTTAGTTTTTAAAATAGTAAAACAAAAAATTAACAAAATTATAATTTTAACTGTTGTCGGCAAATACTATCTTTTTGTTTAAGACAATTTAATCTAGCAGCAAAAATTAATAACAAGCTAGTTCAACTTATTCTTGTTGGCATAAATCGAGGGATTGAAGCGAAAGAGTTATTTAATCCGAAGTTTACTCGAAGTCGAAAAACGGCTTATTCTAAGCAATCAATATATCGATTGAATATATCTATATATTTGAGATGACGTCTGTTTGCATTAGATTGTGAGCCAATCCAATAGCGAATAGACGTTTTGCCACTTTAAAGCATTATTGTGTTCGTCATTATATATTTTCTTATTTCCTATGATTATGACTGATCTTCGGTTGGACTCATAAAGTCTATCAAAATTTTTTCACTGCTTTGTTAGCCGACACAACAACTTCTCGAAAACATGTGTGCAATACAAGCAATACATGTTTAGTTAGCACAAGATATTCGATAAGCAAAGCAGATACAGAGCAGAGGCAAAGCTTAGGCAGAGCTGAAACAGGAGCAGAGGTAGAGTTTGGAGACGAGAAGTGCTGCACAAGAATTGAGATAAATTCTGTTGCATAATGAATCTCATATCTATTTTTCTACTCCCAGTACTTGTTATTTACATTCTTTTCAATTCTTATATTAAGGTCTGCGTCTCTTATAACAAGTTTATGTACTCTTGTGTTGAGTACAGCTATTGCTACTCTTCATACTCTCTAACATTTATTCATAACTTTTATTTAAACATCACTTTTAAAGACGGTTTTGATTTGCAAATTCTCATAGATATTGTACAAAGTAATGTAAATATTTAAAAAAAATAAAATACTTTTCAAAGTGTCATGTTTGAGTGTTCCGGGTTAGAAAATTATAAAATTTTTTTATAATGTTAAAATATTTTTACGAATAATATATTAAATTAAATATGACTTTTAAACATCTATTAAGCTTAAACAGAGATTGAGAAGGTCGGCCAATCCAGGGGAGATCAAGAGATGGATTTTTTTTTAAAAATTTTGGTCAGAAACCTAAAGGGGTATCAGGGGAAGAATTTTTCCAAAACGCTCAAAAAACCTAATATTTATAATAAAATTTTACCTAATTTAACTGGATTCAAACTAAATTTAATTAATTTAACTGGATTTAAACAGGATTTAGCACCAATTTAGGAGGAAATATGGTCAAAAAGCTCAAAATATTTGCCGGCCGCCGAAGGCAGCAGGCAAAAAGTAAAGGTGGTATCTTTTCGCGGATCAAATGCTAGGAAAGGAATAAATCCAAATTTTTAAAATTAGGGGAATTTTTGGCTGATCCCCCTTTTACAATGCCCAATTAAAAATAAGTACTTTTTCCAAGTATAATTAAAGTAAATTTTTAAAACAATAAATAAAATGTTACAAATTAAAAAATAAATTTTTCTTTCCTTAAATGACTTATATTAGCAATGTTTGCGATCGTATCGAAAATTATGAGACGTAAAGAAAAATGAAATCAAATTCACAAAAAATTCATTAATCAAACAATCGTTTAATAGCCATAATTGAAATTTTCAAAATTTTAACTTAAGTTTGAGATTTAAAGTTTTTATCTCTAAATGGTTTTAGAGCTTATTTTTAAATAAAAAAAGAAAACTATAAAAATTATAAAAATCTTATTATAAAATATGCATAAATATATTAATATTATTTTTAAACCCAATTAATTTTTTTAAATTGTGCGACAATTTTATAAATTGACAAAAAATAGTAATTTTAATTATTTCTTTAAAAATGTAATAATATCCAACAATAAATGAATTTATTTTCAAACATATATTTAATTTACAAATCGATTACTAAAAGTAGTCTTTTATTTCTTCATTAATGTTATAGAAATAAAAGCTATTGTAGAGCTTTGAGGAAAAGAGAGAGAGTGAGACGAGATGAGATGGGAGAGGAAGAGCAGGAGAGAGAGAGAGAGAGAGGAGGGAGA
>JAQFXP010003938.1:0-11518 GCA_034693685.1 Belba bartosi | reverse complement strand
ATTTTATATGACGTTTATTTTGGTAAAAATTATCCCTAACTTGTCGTCTGTTATTTGTGAGCAATCGCAGTAGAAATCCTACCAAATTTCCTACACTTTGCCGCTCTCTGATTATAATAAATAAAAAAATATATTTATGTTTTAATATACGAAATATGAGAACCAATATTTACTCTAAAATGTGTCTGACTCATTTAAACAATTAACAACGAATGAAATTTTTAATACAATAAAATGTTTTTGCCTTTTACTGTATCGTACAATATATGTCATTCCATTTGGTTGTCTCTAACATTAATATATTAATAAATTATTAAAAATAAAATAAATGTAGATTTTGCTTGGTACCTTCTGCTCTAACATGGTTTTTGTTTTTTTAAAACTTTTTTTTAGAAAACTATCAATTTATAAATAATAAGGCAATGATAAAAAGAGATTTTTCATGGTAAACTCCGAGATACAAGAGCTAATAATTATAGATAAATTAATAAAAAGATAAACTGATATAAATGCAAAATAAAAAAATTATAAAATCGAAAATACAGTCGAAAAATAGTAAAGACTACTTCTACGGAGAAGAAGAGAGCAGTGGCATGGTCAAACTCGACAGTTTGATCTGAGCGCTCAACAATGAGTTTTAAAATGTTGATAAATTTTTTAAAATTTAACACAATTCTTTTAAATTATTATTGCGTTTAATTTTTTACTAGAATGTGACAATTCAATTTTTAATTTTAATGTTTTTGACTTTATATTTTCGATTTTATTATTTTTGTATTTTGCATTTATATCGGTTTATATATTTTTTATTACTTTAGTTATAATTATTAGCTTTTGTCTGGGAGAGTAGCATGGCTACAAAAATGTTCTTTTATCAAGGCCATATCAATAAATAATAATTTATTAATAAGTAAAAAGTTTATAGGCAATAATTATTTATATATTTTTATATTTAATACAAAAATTATAAAATATCAACAAAAAAACATTAAATCTCTTAATATCTAAAAATCTAAGGTTAGTCAAGTCAGAGAAGGGTATAGTTAGAAGATTCTATAAAAACCTTATAGGGTATAGGAAAAGTGAAAATATTTCTGCAATTTAACTAAATTTAAATCAAATTTAAATTGGATTTAGCATTAATTTAGAAAAATTGTTTTAATTTAAACAAAAAACTTTACTATCAGTCTTTGCTCACTAACAAAACATAAGGATTGTTTTTTTTTAATTTAAAACTCAGCAGGGCATATTTGCCAAACTTTTAGAATCCGCAATTTTGTCTATGTCCTTCTTGGCAAACTTTGAAAAAGTCATAATTGTGTTATAATTTATAAATAAATGTAAAAAAGCTATGCTTCTAAAAATTAATGGTTTATAATAATTGTATTTTTAATTTTTAGAAACTATTAAAAGCTTATAACCACCTTGGGTATTCCTAATTTTAAGATATAAAACATTGCTTTAATTAACAAAATTTAATACTTTATTAATTTTATTAAATAAAGTAACAATCAATTATTTTTAAATTATATGTAATTTATTATACTAATCTAATTTTTTGTTGTAAGAAAGTGTAGTTGAATATTTTAGTGTTTAATACTCCAAAAATGTACATACTAAAATATATTAAATATAATATATATAAAAAAATACAATGCAATACTGTACAATGATAAACAGCTGAAATAAATCATAAAAGAGATTTGAAAGCAATTCAATAGTGTTTCTAGAATTGGTTCAATTATTCTAACCATAAGTATATCAAATTCAAAGTTTAGCTCAACTTATAAGACGCATCATTTTTTAGAACTGAATAAGTTTCTATTAAAAATAACTATGCTTGATAGCTAAGAGTGCTTGCTAGAAATGCTTGCTATGTATTAGTCATTATTTTCAATGAATGTAATCCAAATCTTTATTAGATTAATTTATATTTAATTTAGACTGCCAATATTTATAAATTTTAATTGTTTTTATAGTGATATTTTTTATCTCTTACTGATTAGTTAGAAAAGGATTCATTTGTTTTGTTTTTACATTAATATTGCTTTATATCAGTAGTTGGAAGACTTAAGAGCGAGTTTACAATAAATATTTAGTCTGTATATTTTTAGATTTTAAATTATACATATAAATTAATATTTAATTAAAAATAATATTAAAGTTAAATTGGATTTTATTTAAAACTGGTAAAAATTTTATTTTTAAAACAAATTATCTTTAATGTTATAATTAGATTTTACTAAAATCATTTTAGTCATATTTAAAAAAAATATTATGCTTATCTAAGCAAGATTAACGGTGACCACCTTTGCAGTGCGTCGAACATATATATGTTTCGGTTGACATTTACAGGTCAACCTTCATCAGCGACGGCACAATTTGTACTAACGCTAGTTAGTAATTAAGAAAATTTTTAGTTGCTGGCAAAATAGCTAGTTCAATTGCTAAGATGAGGCGCAAAATTAAAACATTACACTTGTTTATTTAATACATTTTTGTTAATAAATACTTATGCCTTACTAACAAAACCTAAATGTTTTTAAAAATTTATTTTATGTAATTTTATTTAATAATTGTATTTGCAGATAAATTGTTTTAGAAATAAAAATTTCTTACCAGTTTTAAAAACCCCAAATGTCCATTAGTTTTTTCTTAAAATTTGTACAACTAATTAATAAATATATTTATACCAAGATGAGTTTATTATATATTTTGAAAGATTGCGGTGAAGGCTCGCGCACACAAAACGGAAACAAAAAGCAATTTATTCAATAAAAAGTCATTATTGGCGACGAAAGCGATTAAAACTAAAAATACAAAATGAGTACAAAATGTGTAAAAATCAAAGAAATATAAAAACACTAAAATTAGTCAACACTGAGTTCCTAACCCTATCAACTGTTTTCACATCGGCCACCCTTTCGAGATATCTCGTTTCCGCCGCTAGTGCTTACGATCGCATTATTTCGGTCATTACATAGATTTCATGGCTATAACTGAGAGCCGGCATATAAACCGATCGGAAGACAGCAAACTCTGCCTCTTTGCTCAGCTTCTTCTTCCTCACAACTGTAGGGTTAAGCTAACACATTAGAGGTGCGACCGCTTTAACTATCAATTTTTGTGTTAATTTTGCCATCAGTCGAGAATGTGAACCCGAGATACTTAAACTTGCTCAATTGCTTTAGTTTGACTGCACTTACATGTATAGCGCACTGAGAAACAGATTGAAAAACCAGCATTGCCTCGGTGTTTGATGGGCTGATTCGCATGATGATTTGTTAACACTAGTCTGATGATCTCTAATCTACTTAGCATTTGTTGAAGGCTTCCGTCACTCTCCGTCAAGAAAACTAAGTCATCTGCAAACAGAAGATGACTAACTTTTTCTTGGTCTATCCTGACATCACTTAATTTACACTTAATTTATGGCCATGGTTAATACGACCCATAAAGATAATAGAATTAGCGACAAGACACAACAATACAGAAAATTGTGTTAAAAATATTTGTTGGAAATCATAAATATCTCGACTTTAAAGGGGCAGCACTTTGAGGCAGATTGGGTACGCTTTGCACTCATTACTACTATAACACTATTAGTACTAAAGATTCTTTAGTAAAGAATATGTTAATTGAAAAAGAGAGTGATTTAGATATGTATTCAATACTTCATTACAGGCTTTAATTTAAAAACATTTTTAAAATTTCATATATTGATATTAAAAACAAATTATATAAACTTTGCTAATGTTATATTACTCAGAGAGATTCCTCAGCATAAAACATTTTGCTAATTTTTTTTGTTTTAATCTAAAGGATAATTTTTATACATTATATAACCAGTTCTTATATCGGCAAATGAGCTAGTTAAATTCAGTAAATAATTAATTTAATAGATCCATTTACGGGAATTTTATTGCAATTTATTTTTAATAATTCAAATTTTATTCCAATATTTGTTTACAAAAAAGTTTATATTTATACAATTTTTGAATTTTAGTTATACGATAATACAAACTATTTGTTAAATAAAGTTTTGTATTTATCTAAATTATCCTAATTTTAAACTTACTTGTGTCTATATTAATAATAACATAGTCTAGTAATATATTATTAATTAGTTAGTAATATACAGTCTATTACTGGGATTTACAAGTAGACGAAAAGGCCTTGTTTGTTTATAAAAATTATTTGAATAAATTTAGTAAACTATTAAATAAAGTATTTTATTTTCAATTTTAGCCACAAATTTAAACTAATTAATATAAATATAAAGTAAAGAATATTTAACATATTTAGAGAAAAGAGTCCTATTTTTATTACATTTGCTTTAAATGTTAATTGATATTTGGTTTTGTAGATAAATTAATACAAATCAGAAAATATTTATAATTTAATCAATTGCACAGAAAGTTGTGTTAATTAATTTATAGCCAAATGTGTATTTAGTTTTTGTTAGACAATAGAAAATTTCAGAAAACATTTATTCGATTGAATACGTTTGGCTTAAATGTTAAATACATTAACAAAGTCTTGTTATTTGATTCAATTTTTTATTGTATATTTTGTATTACTGCAAATATAATTATATTTTTAATTTTGTCTGAACTATTTTGTAGTTTGAACATGGTTAGTTAGTTAAAAGTTGCGATTAACAAAAAACAATTACAATTTTCCAAAACATTAAACAGAAAACAGATATTGAAGTTAATAGAGAGTATAAATGAAACAAAATCACAAGTTTTGTCCATTACTACCCTTTATAGCTAGAAATGATCAGGAGATAAATTAGCTAGATAACTTACGATGCTCTTTACTGGTTAACATCAAAAACATGTTTGTTGTATAATATTTAGCCCAATAAGTCATCTCTAAGCTATCAAACTTAAAGATATCAATATTGTAATGATAAACAATATAATAGTTTTGAACCACTAATCAATAGGTTTGCTCTGAAATGGCTTTTGTGCCAGCAATTAATAAATACATTTTTTAAAATATTTATTTAAGTATTATATATGTCTTTAAGTCAGAGGGAAAGAAAGAGTTAGAAGCTTTTCCCAATGCTTTAATGTTGTTATAAAATAGGGGCTGTGAGATTTTTAAATTTTGTTTTTAAAATACATAGCTTGCAAAAATTAAATGTGAATAGAATTTTTAGTTTAAAACAATTATGTCGAATATAATAATATCAAATATGTTAATATAATAACTTTAACCTTATCCTTTTTGACATTATTGTTAGTTAAAAAAATTTTATTCAATATATATTTTTACGAAATCCAATTATAACGTTTTCATTCAGCGAAAATTATTTTATAAACAAAATAAATAGTAGACGTTATTTATTCTATTAAATAAAAGTCGTCACATAATTTTAAAAAAAACTATAAAAAATAATAACTCAAAAACTATTAATCAATTTTAATAAAATTTATGATTATATTTGTCATAAAAATTATTGCTTAAGTAGTCGATAAAGTCAGATATTGTTGATTAGTACTCTTCGGGTACTCTTCATTAGTTATATTGCGCTTATATTTGCGATGTTTTTCAATATTTTTGTCCAAATATTTTTTTAATTTTTGAAAATTTATGTTCTCATAAAGTATTCATCTCACAAAGAGCCCAAAACTTGTCAATATCTGTTCTGAGGTACGTTTAAAGCGTTGACCTTCTTTTACACATAGGACACTCCATTGTCTTAATTACGCCTTTTTAATAATGAATTGATGCCATATCGGGCCAAAACAATATATTAGTTATAAAATTATATTTTTTTATAAAGGGAATTATCATTTATATTCTTTAGCTTTCATTGATCCGAGTGTTATGTAGTATCAGACACGTGTCCGCACTCATCCATCGTCTTGATTTTCTCCTTGATTATGGGATGACCTTTATATTTGTTTAATGCAATAATAGTTATTTTACAAATAAACCAAAAATTTGTTTTACACAAAAATAAGATTTACTAATTTAAAAAAAAAGTTTACAACTGCTGAGTAAAACATTAAAATTGTAAACATGTAATTGAATATAAAACGGATATAAGTGTTAATCGATTTACAATTTATTTTGACTCTTCGATTGCATTGATTTGATAAAGCATTGAAAGACTCGTTTTCTTCAATTCAAAACAAATCAAAACGTCGTTGAGATGTGAGTCTCTGAGAGAACAATAAAGTGACGCCAATATTGACTTTATATTATTGAGTTGACTTGACATTGTCAGTTATCTCTAAAATGGTGCATGGTGCAAATATAAACACTTAAATTTTAAAGCAGCTTGCACAATTTCTACATATGTAATAAATCTTATTTAGAAAAGTTTGCAAGTTAACTTTATATAAATATTTAGAATATTTATTTTGCTCATGGAGTTAAGAAAATCCATTACTATTGTTAAATCAGTTGAAAGAAGTAACGATTATCTCAGGGATCGAGAAGGGGGGATCAGGCAAAAATCCCCCTAATATTGAAAATTTGGATTTATCCCCCCCCCCCTAGCATTTAGTCCGCTAAAAGGTACCCTCCTCGACTTTTTGCCGGCCGCCGAAGATTTTTTTGGGAAATTTTTTGGTTTTTTGGCCAAAATTAGAAAGTTTTCCCTAAATTGGTGATAAATCCGGTTTAAATCTAGTTAATTTAATTAAATTTAGTTTAAATTTGGTTTAAATCCAGTTAAATTAGGCAAAATTTCATCCTAAATATATGGGTAATTATTAAGACAAGAGAAGGAGTTTTGATAATTACAAAAAGTACTTTAAATAAACTGCAAAAATCACAAATTTCTGTTATTTTTTGAAGTCTCTTGTCTTGTTTTTAATATTTTTAAATAAATTATATTTAGTTCAAATGTTTAATATTTTAATGAAATTTTTTAATAAATATTTTTTCTTAAATTATGAATAGTTTTAGATTTAAAGTATAATTACTGTATGTCTACCGAAAATAAATAATAAAAGTATTTTGAAAATAAAGACTCATTTGTTAAAAATGCGAAACAGACTTAAGGTTTGAATTGATTTTGTTTTGGGAAACAACAACCGGAAAGTTGTATGACTTCAGAGGCCGCGTAATTTCCGGCGCGAATGCAGACATCGATGGTTTGGTTGCGGATCAGCTGCGCTAAGAAGCCACCGGCAAACGCATCCCCGGCGCCATTGGTGTCGACTACTTTGTCCTGGGATACTTTTACTATTTCAAATTCCTTCACTTCGCTAATACTAGTCTGGGCCAGAAGGACACTTCCCTTGCCCTGAGTGACGATTACTTTGCGGCCATTCTTCCTCTTATCCGAATCCTTATCGGCCATAAGCCCAGCGATGGCTTTGAGGTCATACTGCGGCCATTTTAACATATCAGAGAACTCCCGGGCCTCGGCCTCGTTGGTGAAGAGGTAATCGATATATGGATAGACTTCCAGTAATTGTTTCGAGTATTTGGTGCAGACATAGGGTGCGGACAAAGCAAACAATAATACTTTGTTTGTGTTTTTCTCGCAATGTTTGGCCAGATTTAGGATCGACTCAACACTTACTGCCAAATGATATCCAGAAGTGAAGAAAAACTTTGCGTTTTCTACGTATTTATAATTATCTAAAATGTGCTGAACTTTGAACTTCTGAGAGGCGCCCAAATACGCGCAAAGCGATCGGTTCTTCCCTTTGTTGGAAATAAGACAGGCACAGGTGCCGGTCGGCTCAGTCGAGTCCAACATATACATCACATCGAGTCCGTCGTCTTTGGCTTTGGCTGTCATTTTGGTGCCGTTATCATCAGTGCCGACACAACCCATATATGCGCCGACCTTTGGCTTATCGAAGAACCACTGCATTACTCGTAAACTGTTTTGAACTGATCCGCCGGCAAAGTACTCAACGGAGTATTTTTCTGCCATTTCTTTGGTCAGATTCTTATGCTTGTCTTCGGCCAATATCTGGTCGTTGGGCAGTAGTCCGAACTTCTTCAGAAACTCCGGCTCAACATTGGCGCTAATATCTAATAACGGATTTCCTAATCCCAAAACCATTCCTTCTTGTAATTGGCTTTGGGTTACTGTAACCGTTGCAGTCGAAGACATTATTAGCACAAACTGTTCGAATCAAAAATATTTGTCAAAACTTTAAAATATTTGATAATTGGATTTTTTAATAAACATTTAAATAATTAATACTAAGTACTAAGCATTCGAAGCAATATATTGTAATTCAAATAAACTTATTTTGTAAGGAATGCGCGCATAGAGTCGTAGTAGAAAATGCAAGAATAAAGAGATTATTTTAAACTTTGTCCCACTTTTATAGTTTAGAATTGAAGCAATGTTAACTATGCTAAATTTATTGATTTAAAAAACAATTTCAAATTATAAACAAATAAATAATTTGATTTTAATTTTTGCCTTTCCTCTTGTATTCATAGTATAGAAAATTTCTTACTTGAAGTCAATAATTCTTAAGTTATTTATTATTTAAAACTTATGATACGAATTGATTTTTAAAATTATATAAATTAAAGAGCATGTGTCGAAAATTTTATTATCTGCACATATACATTTATTATCTTAATTTTTTATTTAGATTATCACTCAATCCTTTGCCATTTTCTACTCATTTCAAATATTGTGCTTGGTGACAAAAACAAATATATTTGAATTTAGCTGACTCTATTTTTATACAAAATTTGGCAGCTTGCATAGTTTTAACTAATGCAATAAATTTTAATGAATTTTAAGATTAAATCTTATAATTATAATATTTAAAATACAGTATATTATATATTAAATTAATATAAACATTACTAATATATTTAGACTGTTTGTGTCGATCGGTCGGTCAGTGGTCGAGTGAACATTGATTTCAACTGATGACGCAATAACTGTTCTGAAGTTGAAATCAAACGATGCTCTCATAAATCGGTGTTTTATTTCTTTTATTACACTTTTGAAAGAATAAATATAAGACATAGTCTAAAAAGAGCACAAATTTATTCAATACAAAATTTTAAATTTTATTATTAGGGTTGAGAACATTGAATGAATTTTTATGTTTTTTAATTATGTATATATTTGAAAAATAATACTCATTTCTAAAGCAATAACTAAATCTAAAACGTTATTTACGTTATTAATTATTTACGATATTTTTATAAGTATTCAGAGATATTGTTACTACAGTAATACGTTTTATTTTTTTATTTTAATAAAAAAATATTAGTAATATTCTGTGAAATACCCATAAAAATCAAATGGGTTTAAGTCGAGTGAATAATGTGGCCAAATATCGTTTGATTTATTATTACTAATTAAATTTTTTCAAATATTTTTGTTAGTAAATCAATTGTTTTTTACAGTGTGGGGATCTTGCATACAATTTTGATCTTTAAATCGATCACCAACTTTGTTTCGCAATTCAGGCACAAAATCATTTTCAATTAAATTTTGATAATTTAATTAATTCACTCTAACGTAAATCATAGGCTATATTTGAGAAAATATTATTTGAGTTAAACTTTAAAAGTTATTAAATTGAATTGAGAAGGAGAGGGAGGAAAAATGGAACATTTTGTATTTATTGTAATTATTTAATTTTAACTCATATTTTAATATTGTGAGCGCAGTCAAAGTTGCCACTGGTTGAGATATAAGCGGTTTGGCTCAAACTGGCTTATTGGCTAATATTCCGTTATTAAAATATACACTAGCTTAGAAGTGACATCTATCTGAATTCAATAATTTGTCAAATATTTGTGTTATAGTTTTAATTTCAAAAAGTTTGCCAATTAATTTTTAATAAAATTTTTAATTTACATTTATATAAAATAAGCTCTTTAATAGGGAGAACCCTATTCCTACTCTATCCTCATCCGCACTCACACAACCATTACTGTTCAGTGAGATACACAAAGCAAAGTAAAACATTTGATTGACATTTAATTACATTTATTAAATAAATAGAAATAAAATAATACTAATAGCGAGCTATAGACAGAACTGAAGTATTTGTAATCACAACAAATGTGACTGCATTTGAATAGTTGATTAAAGAATTTGAATATAATAAATGTGGTATAATTTAGTGGATTGGATGCACTTGAGCACAAAATTTGGTTTATAAAAAATTATTATTTTAACTTGACAAAACCTGAAAAAGATTAAAGAGTAAAATATATGCCTTTACAGTTTACATTCCAACTTTTAGCTCTCTTTCTTAACTAGAATTTACTAAATATTAAATTTAATTAAAGAAAAGGAATTTCTATTAATTTTTTCTATTACCGGTAATATAAAAGAAATAAAGCTTTTAGCAAGCAGATATGTTAGACTGAATGGTTGACTAATTTGAATAATATTTATAAATAAAATATAGTCAGCATTTAAGGCAATTAAGTGAATTAGTAGTAATGTCTGTCAGTTACTGTACAGTATGTCTGTCTATTGTATGCATAGCTGGTTGGACCGCAATTCATATATGCGATCAAACCATCTCTTGAGGAATGGAGTGATGAGACAGAGATGGCATGGAATCAGCTCTTCATATATATGGTAAGTAAAGGTTTTGTTTGTTTAGTGCCATATGTAGTGCCAGTGTTTTGAGCACTGGTTTGATAGAATGCTGTTTAGCGTTGCGTTTCACTGTTCGTCGCAGGGATTTCATATCAAAATTGGAATGTCTAGTGCGATGTCACCCTTCACAAGATCCACATCACCAAAGGGAACGGCAGAGCAGATGGACAGCACTGACGCATCTGCTTCTGCTTCTGCCTCTGCCTCCGTCTTGCTCTGAACGGAGTGATGGAATGGATTGCCAATAGAAACACATCATTAAGTTTGATAATATGTATTCATATGAGTTATTCATAAATTTGTCGCAATTTAAGCGTAAATACAGACATTGAATAACACTTTCGAATCAAATTGACACAAAAGCTAAGAATTTCTATTTTTTAAGAATAATAAACGAATACATTATATACAAAATTGGATTCATTTTTAACTATTGAGCAAGCTATAAATTTATGAACCATAATATGGAAACAATACAAGTATAATACAAAATTCTTTAGTGCAAATTTTTTTTTATTATTATTTCGAATTTTGTTTGTTTTATTAAATTTCTAAATTATTATTTTTATTCTTGTTTGTTTTTAGAAATTAATTGAACAAAGTTTAATTAGTAAAAGTGTCTGTAACGACAGTATTATAAAACTAATTACATTATGTGTTTAACCAAATATGTAACTTGGCCATTTTAAAAAATAGATATAAAATTATATATATATAATAGATTTATTCAAATTGATGCAGAAATATATTTTTAAAATATCAAATAATTTTTAAAAGTTTGAGTATTTATTTTACATTTAAGTATAAGTTCGTACGAAAAAATATATTAAATCGTTATAACTTAGATTCGGCGTTTAGTAAGCATAAAAGTAAGCACGAGCAAATTTCTGCAAATACTCTAGATTTTGAATATATAGACATATGTTAAACAAGTAGATAAAAGTT
>JAQFXP010003937.1:0-11522 GCA_034693685.1 Belba bartosi | reverse complement strand
TATAACAAAGTATTACTCGAATTACACGAAATTATTTCCGATATTCCGTTGTTTGTCGACCCAAACGATAGCAAGAGTTGGTTCACAGAATACGAATCAATCAATAGAAGACATTTTCACAGATATATAGTTTGGAGCTTTAGAGAGATTCTTTCTGCACCTGATCCGGGACTCGATTACTTGTTTACTGAAAACTATGAGTATTCGACTAAAGTCCTTAAATCTGAAGCCGAAGAACAACTAATGAAATCCCGATTCAATATTCTCATCCCATACCACCAGGCCTTCAGTAATCCAATAAATATTCGGTTCGAGTGCCAGGGCTTCACCTATGGAGTCATCAAGATTTGGGAATATATTACTAAATTTGAGCCAAACTTAAGTGCAGTTTATTTGTATACATCAGTCAAAAAATTGTATGACTTCTGTGTAGATATGGATGATTTGTTCAAAGACACTACTTTTGCTCAGAATTTCAATCAAAATTTGGTCAATTGTCGTGATTTTCCTCAAGATTTGGTCGCAATTAAGGATCAAATGTTTGTTTATTATAAACTGAAGACATATTTTCACGCTTTTGCTGTTCAAAAATATTTCAGTGAGTCGTACATCAAGTTCTGCAAACGGGTTGAATACACCGGAAGGTATGCGTTCACAGAGTTTGAACATATTTGGGACAACGAGTGGATCGAAAACATATACCCGGGTCATATACTTCAGTTATTCAGTTCGCCCGGGGATCAGATAAAGCTACGATTCAATCGATTCTATGATATTTTTTGGAAAAAAGCAAGATATGAAACAAATATTCATGCTACATTCACAGACATTATGGTTCAGGTCGTTCTTAAATATGGACAGGTCAACTTTTGGCAACAAAATAATGGCGACAATCGACTCAAATTCAGAGCCATTTTCAGTGAATTCGAGCAAAGTTTGAATTTAGTGGTCACTGAAAGTCAAGCCATTTATTGGAATCATTTAATTAATATTTATTCATCGATTGAATACTTATATCGAAGAAACGATCACTTTATTGATGTAATCGATGAAATCATCTATTGGTTAGTCAAAGCGATCTGTTTTATGATCTTAAGACTTGTCTCCATTTTTTTGCGTAATATTGACGATCAAGAAGTATATGAATTGTCAAACCACAACAAGATGTATCTGTTATGTAAACCAGGATTTCTGCAATTGTTTCTCACATTTAAGACAGTTTTCGAAGTTCTTCGACAAATCAAAACCGATTATATCGTATTCGACGATATCTTCGACCGAATCTCCAAAACTGTTAGTCAGACCAAAGCGATTGTCAAACAATTTTATAAAAACTTTTACAATAGAATTATACACAAATGGTTTGAAGAGATCGAAGACATGTTTGACAACAATCATCCGTACTCTCAGCCGACGATGAAATTTCATTTGATTAGTGGTCTCTCACTCTTGGGTGCATTGATCGACGACTTCCGAAAGCCTTCGGCAAAGATTCGCAAAAAATTAAAATCACTTCGAAGTCGAAACTCAAACACAAATACAACACAAATTCAATTCAATGAGACGTGGGATCAGTGTCTGATATGGCTCACACTCCGGGATCAGATCAAAATGAGCGCATACTTCGTGTCACAGCACTGGACCAATCACTGCCAAACAGATCTGACCCAGTTTACACAACACAACCAAAGATTATCCCTTTGGATCGCTAGAGCGGATCAGTTGTAGAGATTATTATTTATGAATTTGTAAAAGATTTGTTGAAATTGAGTTTTGAATAAATTAATTAAAATTTTGTGAGTTTTGTTCGAAATATTTATTAAATGAATAAAATTTTCTCTAAATTCATACCTAATTAGCCTTCAAATGATAAAATAATCGATAATTTGTTAAATATTTTGTCACTTCAAACCAATTAATTAATTACAGTAAATGATTATTTATTTAACGAAATATCTTTAAAACATAAAATCGACTCATGTATAGTCGAGGTTAGGGCCAAAAGGAAGTATTCAATTAATTTAATGTCCAGGTGAAGTGATTGACATTTTCTTTTATTTTCTTTTATTTTGAACCTACTTTTTCAAATCTACTTGGGAGAACCTACCTGGGCAAACCTTCCTGGGCAAACTTACATGTGCAAAACTACCTTTGAGAACCTACTTGAATAAAACTATTTTGGCAAACTTATTTGGGCAAATTTATCTGTACAAACATTTATCTGGGCAAACCTAAATGGGTAACCTAACTTGGCAAACCAACTTGGGCAAACTTATTTTGATAAACCTACCTGGGGAACATAATTTAAGCAAACATTCCTGATCAATCGTACCTGGACAAATCTACTTGGGCAAACCTACCTGGGAAACATACTTGGGCAAACATTCCTGAGCAATCTTGCCTGGGCAAATCTACTTGTGCAAACCTACATGAGCTAACCTACTTGAGCAAACATACATGGGCAAACATACCTGTGCAAATCTACTTGGGCAACTTTACTTGGGCAAAACTATCTGAGCAAAATTACATGAGCAAACTTAAATGGGCAAAAACTTGCTTTGGCAAACATTTCTGTGCAAACCTACCTTAAAAAATCTACCTTGGCAAAACCTATCTGGGCAAACTTATTTGAACAAATCTACTTTGGCAAAACTACCTAAGCAAATCTACTTTGGAAAACCTAACGGGGCAAATTTACATGGGCAAACCTTTCTAAGCAAACCTATTTGTTAATGAGTGAAAGAGATCGAATCACTACTCTTTGGCTTATTGTTCGAAAAAGTTTAGTCCTTTTAAGCAGTTGTTGAGCCAAACCGATGGCGATTAGTGTCGAAGCGCTTATATTGAGACAATCGAAGAATAAATACCAATTATTGGCTAAATATATTTGACGACAAATCGCAAACTTCTTCGCACTTTCGGTCAGAACACATGAATTGATTAAAGCCTTTCCGGCCTCTGATCGCCATTTGATGGTTGGGTTGTGTTCGCCAATAGATCTCATGTCAGGTATAATCACGTCTTCGATGGTATTGTACGTAAAGTTATGCGTAAGGCCTACATGAGCACCGGAAGATAGGCCTAAACTACCAACACTTATGGGCTGTTGAGTGAAAGTATTTTAAGTTTTGGTTAAATTTGATTTACATTTAAGTTTAATACAAATATACAAAACATTACTTCCGAACCGATTGAAGGGAAAAATGATATCAAATCCAAAGACTTTTCTAACTTTTCATTGCATTCATTCCAAATATTTTTCGCTAACTTCTCTACACTTGAGTCAATTGATGCCAAATCACCGCAACTTTTAATACAAATCAAAAACAAAAAATTTATCAAAAATATAAAATTTGAAAATGAGTCGAAAAACAAATCTATTGTTAGACTTAAGTAAAACTTCAAAAATAAATTCAAATTCAATCAATTTTGGACGAAACCACAAAAATTACTTCCTCGCCAAAGAAACTTATCCAGGCAAACATACCTCAGCAAACTTACCCAGGCATACCTATTTGGGCAAAGCTACCTAAATAAGCTTAATTTAACAAAACTACTCAAATAAACCTATCTGGGCAAATTTACCTGGGCGAGACTACCTCTATACACATAAAGCAATTATTGACGAAATTACTTCCCATTACTGCCTAGGATATGAGCACGGTTAGTTTTACTATTTAATAATCATATTCGACATTATCGTATTTGACTATAACATATTTCAAATAAACTTTTGATAAATTTATTTTTAAAATGTTCATGCAACAAACGTAGCTACACTCGCCACGTATTGCAATCTAGAGAGCTATCAGAATAGCCACGGATTCACATGTCTAGTTCTAGCTAAAAAGTTTTTTAATACTGTTATTTAAGTTAAATCTGCTAACTAGATAAATTAGTTCATTCTGGAAATATCTGTTCTAATTAAAATAAAAATTTAATTAAAACATGCAAAAATAACAATGTCTCGTGAAACAAAGTTTAAAAGCAATTAAATATATGATTAGAAAAATTCGTTTATTTAAGAAACAAATTTAAAAATTTACTAATAATTCAAATTTAATATACAAACAAATACTTGTAGCAGCAAAACATTAACAGCAACAACAACAACAACAAAATGTTTCAAAATTTGTTTGTTTTGCAATTAACTGTTATAGTATTGAGTGAAGACTTTTGTCAGATAACTCCTATAGAATATTCTGCATTCAATTTAGGCGATAATCTAATAGTAGAGACACATGAGTCGAATAAAACACATTTAGCTTTCGAGCAGTACTGGCAATACGACTACTCGACCAAAAAGTTCATCAAAAGCAAAGGTTTTAAACCAGAATTAGTTTTGAATACATTTCTAATTGCATTTATTTGAATTTAAAGTCAACTTTTGGCAAAAATATTTTATTGGTTTGACATTTGGTATAACATTTGACTTCGAACTATGCAATAATGGGTCCGAATATTGCAAATTAGTGAATAAAGCCAATGGTTTAGTACTGGCGGTCGGTTTGGATCGGTCGGCAAACTCACGAAAGTTCGTCTCATTCCGACAAAACGGTGAGTCGTTTACGGAAATCAAAGACAAATCGGAAATGCCGTGGAATTGGCCACCAGTTGGCGTTGATATAAACAAAGCGAATATATTGCCAAACATTTCTGAAGACATTTCTGACTATTTTAGTGCAGTTTTCAATCCATTGCACCGAACTATGATTGTTGTCATACGACTGTTCACTGAAGAGCCGGTAGTGTTTCAGATGAAGACTCGACAGCTATCAGAATCTGGCATTTGGGGCAAATGGCAGCTCCAGAACATCGACGTCACCGCTGTCTTCAATGGCTTGTTTGTCATCAATAAGACATTGTATGCCATCTCTCAAAGAAATAGTTCGAATTTTATCTATCAATTCAATAATGATCTGTCGTTTGTAGAAAAGGTATCATAAGTTCAATTCTTATTATTCTGTGCATAAAGTTATTGCAATTTGTTTTCACATTAAGTCATCCGTCAAAGAGTTTTTCAATTGCGACAAACCTTTGAAAACTACTCTGGAATTAAAGGCAAATGACTCACTAATCGATAGCACATCCAAACCAGACACTAATGGAAACATTGAATCAAAAACTTCTGATTTAATCATTAAGACAACCAGTAATACAGTGACAGAAGTCCCAAATCCAGTCAAATCGACAACAATTAAGTCAAAACCTTTCCAACTGTTTGAAGATCCAATCAATTCGGACAAAACTGTCAGTCAATCCAAAACGACAATTACCACCAATTCTAATACAGAAATCAATGTCATTCCATCAAATGATAAAAACAATTGTTTCAATTCATTAGTTATTTCTATTCTATTAATACTAACTTCTATTTCATTAGTGATTTGTTTCTAAATTTACTAAAAAATTATTTTATTTTCAAAACGTATTTTTAAAAATTCGATTACTTTCTATTATTAATGTTTTAAACAAAATTATATTACAATAAATTATTAAATATTTATATAAAATATTAAAAATTCTAATTATCGGTATATAACAGAATACAAACCTAACATCAATTTTAATATCAAACAAATTAAGTGTTTTGTGATTGAGTTACAAAAGGCTCTTCAGTTTTATTTGACTCATCTTTTGAGTTATCATTGTTTGGATTCAATTCTTGAATTCGTTTCAAACGTTTGCGAAACTTCGAGACATCCGAACCAAACCATCCCTTCTGTTCGCCCTCTTTAGTGAACCGATCCTTAGCCTCAGTTTCAAAGAGCAGATAAAGCGCTGAATTTCTTTGCAATAGTTTCTGGTAGTACTCGACAGCTCCGGCATAGTATTCCGGGCCCTGTTTGACAGCCTCCTCATCGGCGCTCTCCTCCCAAATCGCTTTAAAAGATTCGGTGACTCCGAACCAAATGAGTGCTCCAATGGATAATGAAACCAATCGAATGGCAATACTTAACGCAAACCTTCGCCTAATCCTCATCGACAGTATCACCTGTTGACCTAAGCCGACCCCAACCATTGAGGCCATATACACAACAAAGCAATTAGTGATAACCCGAGCATTCGTTATATAATGGAGTTCGCGAGCGATCGCAAACTTTTTCGCGTTTTCGCTAAAAACTAATGATTCGATCACTTGTTGAACTAAATCCGAATTCTGTTCTGAGTTTAGAATTTCGGGGTTTTCGCCGAAAATCTTCATTTCTTTCAGATTAACGTCATCGACGGTATTATACGTAAAATTATAGGGAAGACCTACGATAGCACCGGCTCTGCTCTCGAGGTCGCCCGCACTGAACGGCTGTTCAAACAAATTGAAAAAAAAATATTAAAAACCAATAAAAAACAAAACAAAACAATTAAACCAATTAATACATGAGATCCAGTGCAGGCAAAGAACGTAATCGCATTCAATAACTTGTAATGTCGGCCAATATGACACACATTCCACTCTCTCAGCGCTAATAACTCTAAATTATCTTCGAGTGGTAGAGGAGTATCGCCGCTATTAATGCAAAACAAACATCAAATAAGAAAATAATAATTTCAAACATCGATTGCATCGAAAGACCAAGAGTTGGACAAAGACTGAATGAATCGGTGAATGAGTTGACTTACTTCTTGAGCTGAACCCAATCCATATATTTGTCCAAATAGTATGAGTTGCAGACGAGGTATAGAACAGTGGAGCCCAAAGTAGTGACGAACACAACCCGATTATATATCTTAAGAAGTCTCTGTTTAGGCATTCTTTGTATGTCATAAACCCATTCCTTGTAGTTCTTACGCGACTCACGATATGTCCGGTTCGCAAATGATATCAATTTGTCTTTGAATCGAATTAATCTATTCATGATTTTTGTACTTTTTTTCGATTTTATTTAACAATTAAATTATAGCTGAATTCAAATACTGTATAAATTGAATTCAATTGTATTTTTGTAAACAAATGTCTGCAAAACATGTGATTTCTGTTCTGGTGTAAATTTTTGTTCTAAAATTCAATGTATTTTAAGTATAGATTTTCTATACATTTTTGATATTATTTTCCAATTTAATGTTTTGCTATATTAGCGCAAATTTTAACTTTTTTTTGCATTAAATTCAGTTAAGAATTTCGCGAGAATTCAGTCAAATCGGATTAATATTTAAAAGTATAGAAAATATTTTTAGTATTTTATTATTCATTTTATTTATTAGATTTCTGTTGAATACAATTCAAAAACAATTTTTGTTTAAAAAAATGAACCGATTTTTGAGTTTAATTGTGATCGCATTGCTATCTGAGAGACAATCAGATTGTCTGCCATTCTGTAACTCAAAGTCCTTCGACAGTGTCTTCAATGTCGGACATCTAATCTATTTTCTCAGATGTGGAGAGGTTTGGACATTCGACCCACGAATGGATGGAGGAGAGGGCGGATTCTTGAGAGACACGTCTCTGTTTGCCTATTCCCGACATTGGTTCGGAGGTTTGGATCAGATTAGATGCAAAAGAATATCAATTAATATCTAAATATGAGTTTCGTTTAGCGAATGTAATCCTTAATTACGGCTCATATAGCGACGAATGGCTTCGATTCAGTGGTTTCTCATTCCAGGAGATCAACTGTCTGAACCACCAAGAGGATTTTAATCAAACTTGTTTTAAGTCGATTCAGGCCTGGGATCAGCTTATTGTTCTGTTCGACAACACCACTGCCGTTCCCATCTATTATGGGTCACAGTTTGAAGTGGACAGAGAGGGCAAAAACCCTCTCGGGTTCGGTCCGCGTCAAGAGTTCAAGAATTCGGACAAATTTCTACCAAAAGTTACGAATTTTATTCCGGGCAGTCATTCACAGAAAAGACAATTTGTGGCCGCACTCTATGACGGCAATGAAGATATTCTTTATATGGGTTTGAATTTGAAAGCAATTCTAATAAATAATATAAAAACTAATTTGTATTTAAATGACTTAAGGCTTGAAATACGAATCGTTTTATTGCATAACATATCTAAACGTCGGAGAAATGATTCATAACGTAACCGAATGGCCGTCTGTGAAGCCGACCGGTTGGTCACCCAATTGGGATTCGGGTAAATGTTTTTCGGGTAATTTGATCGGAATGTTCTACCTTTACAATCAGGCCTATGTGGTCGGAAGGGTTCGGTACGACTCGCGCATCTTTGAGGATCAGGTCTATAAGATGAGTGGCATTGGAGGGGAACGGGTGGAGATTGAGAACTTAGTTTGTTATTTCATTTATTTAATTTGATTATCGATTGTTTAATTGGGTTTTTGTTTTGGCATTAGTTCTACAAAACAAATGGCAACAAAACAGTACACAATTTGAAGACATTCTTCGGTTGTGTTACTGAAAAACAAACCACTCGTAGGAAGAGATCGATTACCAAAGAAGACGTATCACTGATGAAGACTCTTATTATAATTTCCAACAATACGACAACTTTAGCGACGCTTTCTGTTATAGTTTTGGTTATGTTTTTGCAAATTATTCTCACTTTAAGTGTCAAAAGATTCCGAACTAAAACCATAACTAAAAATGATTAAAATCTATATTTTATTTATAAGAAAAACAATCAATTATTAAATATTTATTATAAACGTAATCAAAAATTTGTTTTACAAATAAAATATTAATTAAAAAAAAAATAATAAATGAACCAAAAAATCTAAAATCCGAGCCTAACTTTCCAGCCGGTTCTCAATTGTAATTTTTTGTCTTCGAGCAAATCGGGTGTATTTTCTTGCATTAATTTCCAATCGCTGCACAAAATTAACCGAACAAGTTCACCATTAACATGCTTGCTAAATTGTTCCAAGTTTATATCCTTATCCCGACCGCCAATCGGTACAACAATACTCCCTCCGGGCCTCAACTGATCAATCAATTTCTGGGGCACTCGTCGTGTCAGCGGTTCAATAAATATAAGATCAAACGGCGCTTCTGCTGTATAGCCGAACCGGCCGTCACCCGAATATATTCGCAAAACTCCCGACTTTTTCAGATTAGGATAATGTTTATCAATAGTTTCCAGTGAGTGCTGAACTAATTGAGGGATGTGTTCGATGCCTATCACTTGTCCTTTTGGTTCAATCATTTTTGCTATACATGAGGTCAGATAACCCGTTCCCGAACCAATGTCCAGAACTTTACAGTCTTTTGTCAAATACGGTTCTATGTATTGGAGAAGTGCTGCCTCATAGGTAGCCGGACCCGTATGCGCGCCGTAACCAATAGATCTAATGTGATGTAAGGCATAACTGGCCGCCGACGGCGCAAATAGACCTCTATCTATAGACAGCATCGCTTGAATGACTCGTTTATCCGATAGTAGATTACGTTTAGAAAGCGCTTCCACTAATTGTCTGTTTTCTGCTGACGTTTCAATTAAAATATTATCTTTTGATTTCTCTTTCTCTGCAATTAGTTCTGTCAATAAGTCTTCATTTTCGGACATTTCTAAAGATATCAAATCGTTTTGATCGGCATTAGAAACACTTCGACTTTGTGTTTGTATTCTTAACATTTCAACTAATTTTTCGCACTTTTTCTCCACATTTTCGATCTCTGTCTTCAACCCATCAATCACTACATCTTTGGTATTATTACTTTCATTCAATTCCTGATAAGTTTTATAATTTAATGAAGATCTTTGCTTGATATTCGCCAAATCAATTGCATAAATTTTATTCTCAGTACACAAATTGTTCAATTGTTTGAGTGATTGATCGTATTTGTCCTTCAATTGTCGATTTTCATCATTCAATTGACCGATTCTGAAGTCTAACAATAAGTTCTCATTCGATAACTTCCGGATTATGTCATCATTTTTGGCAATAATTCTCTTCAGATATACAACACAATTGTGTTCATCAATACTTACTCCGCGTTTGACAATAGCTCCACAATTGGCCGGACAGTCAATGTCCTCATTCATGATAATTGGATTGAACAAGCATTTGGATGCGTGTGCAGTCAATTCTTCAATTTTAATCCAATTTTGACATCCATTCGGTTCAAAATTACAAGAAATCAAAAGACTTGTAATGAGATTACGGAAAGAGCGCTGCGGAGGACGAAGGGATTTCTCACAAATCGCTTGCCTATCGATTGGACACTGTTTTTGTTCGCATTTTTGTAGCCATTCGTTAATACATTTACTGCAGAAGACATGTTCGCAGACATCCAACAGAATCGGGTCTTCGAGCACGTCGTGACAAATCGGACAAATAAACTCTTCCTTTATATCAGTCTCTCGAAAACGGTTTATATCGAAACCCATTTTGTATTACAGGGTTTAATCTTTGTATTAAGACATTAGCTTCTTATCTGCAACGAGTTAATCACAAACAAAACAACTGGCTAGTTGTTTTTTTCAATTGCAGTTGCTCTTTGCAATGTTTTCAATTGCTTAGTGGTTTAGTAGTTTAGGTTACCAAGATAAGAATTTTTATCTATTGATAAAAAGCAAGAATATACTCAATTTAGCAAAAATTTATTTTGCAAACATACATGTTACATGTATAATTGAATTTAAACCAAAATACAGTACAAACCGAAAGTTAGGCAAAATATAATATCGGCGAAGTGAACTTAATTTATTAAATTTTAAACTGTTATCTCTTTTTAACAGATTTTTATATTAAAGTCATTAGATTATACTTGTATATTTATGTTTAATATTTTGTTAATAGTTTAAATTTTAATATTCTTAATGTTTTGTAATTAACTCATTAAAAAAATAATAATTAATTTTAAAAGTGTCAGCAGTTTAAAATTTGAAAAAGTGCCAACCATTTCGCCGATATATTATTTTGCCTAACTTTGGATTTGTACTGTACTTTGGTTTAAATTCAATTGTGTATTTAAGCATAATCAACTTAGAGAGTATGCATTTAATCAAAAACAAAATTTTATACTAAAAAGATATTTGTAAAAATATAAAACGTTATTTATACAACTTACTTGATATTACTTTATTTAAATTATTTGTACATTGCAATAAGAATAAGAATATTTTTACAATAAATTAAATTACAAAACAATAAATAATTGTTAAACTGATGTGCGAAACGATTTAATAGTTTTAAATGCAATTCTAGTGTTAAACAAACAGTTTAATTATAAGTTATAATTCACAACTTTAGTGTAAAAATTTAAATATAAAGTATATAGAATGTTTAGAGTAATTCAGAAATAGTTTTACTCTAATGCATATATTTTTGACCAAATAAATTTTCGCCAAGTATATTTAAAAAATTTACAAAATGCATTTGTGCTAAATGAATTTTAAACAAATGAATGCAATAAAAAAATCTTTAATCTAAAGTTCACCAAAAAAATTGCCGACTATTGTAAAAATTTTCAATTGAATGACTAACTGTTTAAATAAGATTAATATTTGATAAAAAAAAGGCAATTTCACTCAAAAGAAATCATTAGATAAATTTTTATCAAAAGAAAAATTTTATTTACTTTTCTTTTTATGAATTCAAAAATTAAAACTAATT
>JAQFXP010003936.1:0-11524 GCA_034693685.1 Belba bartosi | reverse complement strand
GTCGAATATCCTTAAGTCGAATATTATTAAATCAAATATTGTTAAGTCGAATATCCTTAAGTCGAATATTGTTAAGTCATTTATCCTTAAATCGAATATTGTTAAGTTGAATATTATTAATTCGAAAATTGTTAAGTCAAATATTGTTATATCGAATATTGTTAAGTCAAATATCCTTAAGTTGAATATCCTTAAGTCGAATATTGTTAAGTCGAATATTGTTAAGTCGAATATCCTTAAGTTGAATACCCTTAAGTCGAATATTGTTAAGTCGAATATTGTTAAGTCAAATATTGTTAAGTCGAATACTGTTAAGTCGAATATCCGACTTAAGGATATTCGACTTAAGAATATTTGATTTAACAATATTCGACTTAAGGATATTCGACTTAAGGATATTTGATTTAACAATATTCGATTTAGTATAATTCGACTTAGCAATATTCGACTTAACATTATTCGACTTAAGGATATTCGACTTAACAATATTCGATTTAGTATAATTCGACTTAGCAATATTCGACTTAACATTATTCGACTTAACAATATTCGACTTAAGGATATTCGAATTAGTAATTAAAAATAAGTTTTTAATTAATTTATAGTAAAATTAAAATATTTTTATACATTAAACTTCAAATGTAAAAACACCCCTTATTTTTCTCTCTGATTCATAGAAAACTGATGTAAAGGTATTTCGAGACCAAATTTCGAGACCATGTCATTGCCATAGTGATGAGACAAACCACAAAGAATATCTTAACTTAAAACATTAACTAAAAAGATTAATTTTTAACGAAAATAGACATTTTAAACTTATTTTTTAATTAAGTTTATTGTATAATTGTATTGTAAAATCAAAAGTTTTATCGTTAAAGCTGAATATGTCTTATTATAAAAAATAATAATTAGTAACTTATTTAATATTCAATTCTCAGAATAAAACAAGTTCAAATATAATTATAAAAGCTTTGATAAACAATAAACTTATTCAATTAAATAATAAACTTTCAAATGTTAATTTTTGTTAGAACTGAACGGTAAATATGGTTTAATTTATTATAATTTAAGATTAGTTTCTTCATCTATCAGCATAGAAAAAATGTTATTGGTTATAACTAGCAATAGAATAAAGACTCAAATAAATTATAAATTATTTTGAACAACTTAGAGTTTAAAATATTTGTAAATTTGCCAAAAATATAACTAATTTTTGTATAAAATATTTTCTCAATATGTCAGCGATAA
The DNA here is from genome assembly GCA_034693685.1 of Belba bartosi. Taxonomy (NCBI): domain Eukaryota; kingdom Metazoa; phylum Arthropoda; class Arachnida; order Sarcoptiformes; family Damaeidae; genus Belba; species Belba bartosi. Next base: position 10,276 of record JAQFXP010003936.1, on the reverse strand, counting down.
GTACTATAATTAGTTTCAATAACTGAAAACATTCCATTAATGCTAAAATGGTGTTTTGCTTTTCAACATATAATTTGTTTTAATTTTTAAAAATAATTCAAGTTAACAATCAGTATGTAAGAAAGGCAGAACGGATATGCTATTGCAACTTGTTTGAACTTATGCTATTTGCATGTTTGCGACAATTTTTCAATTGAGTTAAATTGACAAATAAAACTGTCTTAATAAATTATTTGTAAGTACAAAGTTAGATTTGAATATGTAAATCACAGCCAGATAATATAAAATCTATAGTCGCAAACATGCAAATCACAGCAATGACACAATTGAAATACTATGCAATCGCATATCGGTTCTGCTAACTATCAAACATTTATTATTTAAAATGTTTCTAGGTTTGGAAATTTTATGATATTTTTAGATATTTCTAGGTATATACTAAGTGTCATATTTATTTTTTTATGCATGCTAGATATATTATATTTTAAACTTTAGAGCAAATATCTAATAATTTTCCGTCATTTCCGTGGGACTAATCTTTTGACATTTAGCGCCGAATAACTAACTGAGTGTTTATTACAATGTAAATAGCTTTGGCTTAACAGCGATTATGATTGTAATTGAAAATAAGCAAACGAGCACCAAGATACATTACCATGGCTACGTGTCCCAATATGCCGCCCAATATCCATCCAATCGTTAGGATTATATGACAGCGACCGGTGAACCACTGGTTGTTCGTCGATAGCGGACACAGAATCGCGAAATATCTGTTAATACAAACAATTGTTTATTAACTTAAGTCTAATTTATTGTATAAATAGTTTGGTTTTATTTATAATTATTTTCGTGCTATTTATTATTGACCTAAATCAAGCAACTTGCTTTTAAAAATAAGAATCTAATAAACATTTTATTCTCAACTTTGGTTTCTAATCATTAATTACATCACTTTTCACATTGTTTTACAGTTTTTATATACAACACTGATTAAAGCTACCTTGTAAACCAATCTACATTTATTTAATTGTATCTCAGAATATTTTAATTTTTAGCTGATTATAGTTTTTCGAAAACACAAAACAGGCTCTTTTTAAATGCCTGATTAATCAGTAAAGCTACACTTGAGTTAACTGTTTAAAATTAAAAAATATATCCAATTTAATCATCTAAACAGCTAATTGCAGAACAGCTATTTTCTAAAATAAATAAAACTTACACATAAGCCCCTTACCTAAACATCTAATTGCAAAAAGACTAATTGCAAAACATCTAATCCTCTAAAATAAACAAATATATATACACAAGCTATCACCTAAATATCTAATTGCTAAAACGTTAAAAATTTAAAAACATTCATTCTTTATGTTTAAGTCATTGAGTATATTTCTTAAATTGAAATAAAAGCAGTTAAAATGTTTATAGTACAAAATAATATTAGAAAAATAATAGAAAACATTACTTGTCAAAATATAAAATACACTGTACAAATAGTCAACTTTTAAATTTATTAGGTTTTTTACAGAATTTTTGAATAAATATTAATTTATTATTTATAAATTTTTATTTGTTGATTGTTGCATTTAAAAAACAAAAGAAAAATAACGTCTCTATATTTTTATTTTTATTCTACACTTTTACTATTTTAGATTTTAATATAAATTAGCCTATCTGAAATTAGCTCAAGTGAAGCCTAATCGATCAATATGCTTATTTCAACTTAAGTTTCTGTTTAGCAGTTATCAGTGATCTTATCACATACTCTAAATCAACTGAATTAACGGTATTTATAAATCTATAAATCCTTTTCTTGAGATTAATTACAGGATTAGATGTAAAGATCTTTGCGACAATGCAATCAATTTGTAATTATTTTTGTTACTATTATTGTTATTATTACGTTGAGTGATATATTAATTTATTTTATTTTATTGATAAATATTAATAACTATAGAAAAGTATTAATTAATATTAAAATCATCTTATTTACAGTAATTTTATAATTAGATACAAAATATTTTTAATGTAAAATTTTTAATAATGTTATAATTTTTTTGTTTGATCAAATAGAATTAAAAGTTTTTTTTAAATATTAATTACTAATTAGTAGAAATTTAGTTGTACTGCTTTAGTTATTCTGCTAAGATACTCTTGTATTTTTTAATAATCTAATATAATTCTTAAATATTTTTGTTTTCAATAAAATTTGAACTCAATTGAAGACTCTATTCGCAATATTAAAGATTATAAAATTTTTAAAACAAAATTAATTTTACTTTTGAAATAATATTGTAATTAATACTTATTTTAATTATTTATTTATTTATTTATATTTTGATTTCTGCTTTTTTACATTTTAAAAGTTTTGTAAAGAATATCATCTTTTCAAAAATATGAATATCATCTTTTCGAACTCTATATATAAATTGAATTGAATTGAATTGAATTTGAGAAAATAATTTGATTAGTTCTTAGAATAGTTTATTGACTTTTATTTCCAATAAAAAACAAAATATAGAATATTATTAAAGTTATATTAAAGCAACAGATGGTCCCAATAAAAGATGAAATTGAAAATTAAGGCAACATTTTATCAGTTTATAAAGATTTACTATTTATAAAAATTGGATCAACGTATACATTAAAGCAATTATGGCATTAGGTATTAATTTATACATGGAATAACCAAGGTCAGTCTAGTTAAGTTAAAATGGTAAAACTTTTGCAGTTATTTTTGCAATTTAATTCAATTTTAACTTACCCAATTTAAATTAAATTATATTTAATTACTTAACTGATTTTAACTAACAAAAATGTTTTAAGTGTTTGATTTTGACTTTAAAAATTTGCCGAAAAAATACAGACAAAGTATTAAATATATTCGCCGGCTTTATACAAATGATCAGGCTTGTGCTTTGGATGCCGATCGGATGCCAGAGCAAATGTAGTATATGTTGTGTTATAAACAGAGTTTTTTTCACTTAAATTTAAAATTATATTTTAAAATGACAATATTGAAAGTGACAAATTTGTTTAAAATTAATACAATATTGTTACTTTCGACATTGTCACTTTCAACATTGTCATTTTAAAATATAATTTTAAATTTAAGTGAAAAAAAACTCTGTTTATAACACAACATATACTACATTCTCTCTGGCATCCAAAGCACAAGTCTGCTAATGATGTACTTGTCAAAATTTAGAAATTTTTGGCTATACTACCTTGGCTATCTCTGGTTTTGAGTAAATTGCAACAGAAAGGAAGAGACCGTATTGTAAAATGTTTTGTTATTTAAAATTAAAAATATGTTTTTGAAATATTGATCATTTTTAAACAAAAACTTTAATTAAATTTTTGAAAAACTCATGCTTTGTAAATAATTCTATCAAACCAAGAATTGAATTTATTCTGAATTATAACATTTCATTGTCAGCTAAATATTCATTATGTATATATTTTTAAATACATTATTCTGAAATAATTTTACCATGAAAATTTAACATTTTCTTTAAGCCATAAACTGGAAACGGGTTAATTCTTAAAATAAATTTATATTATATTAAAATGAACATTTTTTCAATTATGAGCTAAACATTAAACATTTGTGCGTCAAATGTTATAAAAACTAAAATACGACGTGCTATTAAATTTCAATAATATCAAATTTCAATTATATAATATATAAAAAAGATAGCCAAAAGAAAACTAGGGATGTATATCAAAAACAATTTTATGATTATTACAATTTAAAATTATTTTATTAATGTTTTAAATACTGTAAATTTATATTAAAAATTGAATAACAAATATAAATTAAATTAAATTAATTTAAAATTTAAATTAATTTCAAAATTTTAAAACATACTAATAGTACCCAAAATAGAATTAAGATATATATATATTACAATTTTAAAATATTGTAATTTATTATATATAGTATATTATTAAATTAATTTATAATAAACAAAAAAAAAATGATAAAAATTAAGTAAATTTTTACTTATTTTTGATAATTTAATTATTTGTTAAATTAACAATTCTTATGGTAATATCCGGTTATAAATTCTAGACATTAATAAAATATTTGCCAACAATTGAAACATCCCTATTTGCCACAAGTCTTGTGATTATCTCTAAAATTAAAATGTTTTTAGATTATATTCCAATTTGAATTGCGATATACTCAGTCAGATATATTAAAAGATAAATAAATTACTTCAATATTTTTTGATTTAGATAAATAAAGCATTTATAAAATTTTTTAAATTGATGCCTTTTTGTTTTAAGTTTATAAAGATTTATTTTAGTTATTTAATGACAAAAGTAAACTTCAAACGACTTTATTTTGTAATAAAATTGATTCATATTTCCGGCGTTTATACATTACTTTAAAATTTATTCCAAAATTTTTTGTGGTTTATAATTATTTATTTATAGAATATGTGACAAAATAGTCAAAAACTAAACTAGTCAGTAATACTGTAATACCAAAATTAACAAAACATTTTATTAATTAAAGTGTATTTTTAGCTAAATTAAATTAATATATATTTTTAGTTAAATTAAATTAAAATATATTTAGTGACACACTAACTTTGTAGTAAGTGTCTGCATAACAGAATTGTAGTCTAATGTTTAGCTAAAGTAATATTAAGATTAATCAAAATAATGTAAAAAGTTTGGCGAATATTCATTATTTTACTAAAGATTTTTATTTTTGCTATTAAATCAAAACACTTGAGAGTCTTAGTGTTCGAATATTCATCACAAATGTGTAATAAATCTTAATTTGAGAACCGAATAAACCATTGGAAGTGCTGTTATTTTATTAGATTTATATTCAGCACTAATTTGAAATATAAAATGTTTGCTTTCAATGACCAGTAAACAACTTGACATTTAATAAACTTTAGTTTAAAACAACAAGGTGTTTATTAAAAAATTTTTTAAAGATTAAAATAGTAGAGTTATTAATATTATTATTAATATTAAGTGTTTATTAATATTAAGTGTTTTAAAACTTTGTTTTTATGATGTTTTTCTAAAAAAATTTCATAACATATATAACTAAATATTAATAAGTCGTAAATAAAAAGTCTTTTTTTTATAAACGATATAATCGATTGTTTCAATTGATACAAATAATCAGTTTAAATGGTTAAAGATAAATTTTAATTTTTTAAAAATTTAACCACAAAGTGGTTAAAAAATATTTTAAAAATAAACAAGTGCAATCGACGCAATTAAAATGTTAATGTGTTAATACACTCCCATTCTCACTCTTGGTTAATAACTTTGATAATTGTAAGAGTTAATTTTTAAAAATATTTTAATTCTAAAATTTAAAAAAATAAGTACAAAAACTTCTTTAATAATAAAATCTTTAAAAATTTTAATCATAACAACATTTTAATTATTATAACGACAATATTTGTCTGACCAAAAATTATTTAAATCTAAAATCTAATTAATTATCTAAATAAAATCATAAATTGTTAATTTTTTGCACTTGATTAAAACAGGTTTCTATAGACTAAAAAATATTCAAAAATTGTCTATTTAATTAATAAACAAAAAATTTAACAAATTGTTAAAAAATCTCTACAGATTAAGCTTATGCTATAAAATTAGAAGTTTATAACTCTAAAGATACAGTATTAAAATATTGTCATTTATTTTAGCAATGTCAATTACTTTGTAAACATTACTTAGCAGATATGGCAAAAATAAAAGATATTTTTCAATAACATTTAGAACTTTTTATTTTAGTATTTTATTTTAGATTTAAACTTGTTTAAAAACTTAAATTAATTTGCAATAAATTATTTTATTTCTAAAATATTTAAAGTAAATATTTTTTAAACATATTAATAAAATATTTACAAAATGATTTTTAAATTAAGACAACAATTTATATTTGTTGTTTTATATTTTTTATATCTATAGTTAATTTTGTTATTCATAAACTCAAATTCAAATTACTGCACGTTTACATTTAACAATTTGTAACAATAAACTCTACGTTTAAATAAAATTTTAATTAAATTAGTTAATTTAAAATTAATATTTATAATAATTATAAATAGCAGGGTTTCAGATGATCGGTCAATCCAGGAGGTTAAGGGAGGAAATTTTTCTTGAGAAAAATTTGCCTAAAAACCTAGGAAATCTATAGGGCATTTTTCAAAAAATGATCAAAAATACTTATATAACTATTATAAGAAAAATATAAATATGAACACTCTAAATAAATTTAACTGGATTTAAACCAAATTTTAACTAAATTTAAATAAGATTTAGCACTAATTTAGAAAAAAATTTCTAATTTTGGCCAAAAAATTTCCTAGCCGTCTTGAGCGGCAAACAAAAAATCGAGAAGTAACTTTACGTGGACCACATGTTAGAAAGAATAAACGCTAATTTTTTAACTAGGGGGATTTTGACATAATCCTCAATATAAAACTTTAATAAATAGTAAGCAAAGCAATAATAGTACAGTATTAATAATATATATTTAAATTATTTAATAAATTAAATTAATTCTTACTTTTGTTCACAACATGAACTGATTACGTACTGTAATATCTTGGATATGTTGTCAACAAAAGTAAGAATTAATTTAATTTATTAAACAATGTGTTCTCACAAAAACCAAACCTTTAATTCAATCATTTAAATTATATTTTAACTTAAAATATATTTTAAGTAATCAGTAAAATTAAATTAGGTTACTAATATATTTACAGCATAATAGTTTAACGTTTCTTATTTTATTATATTTATAAAACTAAAACACATGCTATTATATTTAAATAAGATTTTGTTTAGACACTTCTGGCTCGAATCCAAGCTTATTAAAATCACTGATCACTGATAACCATTAATTTAAATGTCATTAATAAATCAATTTTAATTAATTATTAGTTTGAAATAAATAAATTATTTATATATAATAATAAAATATTAAGAAGATATGATGATTATTCTATTAAATCTTGTCTAATATATAATGTTTAACAAGATTTTGATGTTTTATTAATATTAAATATAAACTGTATAATTAATTAAATTTTTTACCCAAAAAACGCATTTTATTATTTTATATTTAATTTATTAATAGTTTTATTATTATTAGATAAATAGTTTGGTTTTATTGCTTGTTTTCCTTATTTATCACTAATTTCATGTAAATAATAAATGTTTTTACGATTTTTAGATTTATATATTTAAATGTAATTCAAATGAAGAGTAAAACTAATTGTATTTCCAAAGAAATAGAATTAAATGAAAGAAGTGTTCATTCGATCGAATCAAACAAATTGATTAATTAAAGAGAATGTGAATAAAGTGAAAATTTTGGGAAAATTTGAGAAAATTTGTTTCAATAACATAAGTCTTACCTTTCGATCGCAATTATAGTTAACGTAAACGCAGTAACAAAAACCGAAACAATCTGGACAAATTGTGCCAATGGACATAACCAGCGCGGGAATATCCAACGCCCCAGCATAAAGTCCGTGTATGTGAACGGCACGGATAGGACGCCAACCAGTATGTCAGAGATGGCCAAATTTATGAGAAATTTGCGTAAATTCTTTGCCGATCTTTTGCCGAATATCTCGACAATAATAACGACAATATTTCCAGAAAACGCCAAAAACGAAGTCAACGAATAGAGGTATATCATGAATGTTCTCATCGGTAGTTCGAGTGCTTCCAGTTTCTTAGGGTATTGTTTTGGAGTCAGATCACTAGAAATGTTCTGTCCGTTAAGCCAAACCGGATCCATGTCTGAAATGATGTGAAGAGTGTCTTAGGTGTGAAGAGTTGGTCACAAATGCAAAACTGATTGCGAATTCAAAATATTAAACAGAATTCAATCATTGCTTTTGGGTAATGATTGGAAAATACATTGAAATAGATGTAAAATATGGAAATTATTAGCGATAAGAGTTGGATATTTAAAATTCAAAACAATTTTGAAATATTGAATGAAGTTTTGAAGTCCTGAAGTAATCACTTATTTCAGTCGACAAAAGAGATTGTCTGCAGAAAGTGATAGCATATTCTGAAACTTTTTTTGTGATCAATAGTAAAAACTTGACTTCAGTAGTGATGTGCAGCACATACTCAGTCGGCAGTAGTTTAGGCATTCGGGGAATTCCATTCGTGCGCACATTCGGCCCTCAACTGCGATTCATATGCAGTTTCTCTTCTCTTTACAATTTTTCGAACCTCACTCTCCCCTCAGTTTTCAATGTCTTATATATTATGTCGAATCGCCTTTAGATGCAATTAAGTTAATGTTTGCCATTCAGTCAATTCAGTTAAGATTGTCTTTACTATAAATAACTTACAAATGATTTAATCGCTTATTAAATACGCATTTACTTATAAAATTTATTAATTCAAAAATCAATTGGCTTGATAATTTATAAAATATATGTAAGTCAAGTGCATTGAAGTACAGTTTTGAGTACTTATTATTTAAGTTTCTTTTATTTATTTTTTCTCTACTGTATACAAATGGATCATTCATTTCATATCTAAACTTTTTGCTTCACTTTTATTTCGTTTTAATCTCTAGTTTTGAAATGACCTTTAGTTTGGGGATTGCCAGAGAGGGACAGAGATGCGTAAACTTTATCTAGATAAGACAATTTCAAGCATATTACTAGTTTAGCAACAACAAAAAACCAGATTTTTGCTAAAATACAAACATTTTTATATTAAAGTTGTCTAAAAACACAATTTACAAATTTTGGATTTTTTATAACATTCTGTGAAGCAAAAAGAAATTTTTTTTTTGTAAGGTTAGTTTGAAATAAAAACAATTAAGTAGAAATTTATTACAAAATTCTTATTTGCAAACTATCAATAAAAGTATCCAAATAAATTTAAAGCATATATTTATAAATTGTTTGTTTATAATTCTGTTTATTTTTTTAAACTTATTATTTAAAGCTGAGCTAGATAAATATAAGAAATAAAACGAGTCTACAGTAAATATTTAGCTTGTACATTTATAGATTTTAAATCTTACTTGTAAATTAATATTTAAAATTAAATAAAACTGAATAATCTAACTTTTTGAACTAATAATGTAATTAATTTTTATTTTATTTAATACGTCACAATCAAACTTAATTTTTTTTGTTTATAAAAATTATTGGCACAAGTTTAATAAGAATATTTTTAATTCTTAATCTTATTTAAAAATTTTAACTTGTTAATGAAAAAACATAAAGTATTTTTTTTAAATTTTACTTAAGGCTCTATTTAAAGCAAAAGTAGCTTTGGAAATTTTAACAATATTCTGATCACGTTTGAAAATTTATTTAAAATGTTTTAGGATTTTTAATAAAATTAATATATATATAATTACAGATTTTTATAACATTAATTTTTAAAAAATAAAAATAACATTGTTAACTACATTATTGCATAAATATAGAAAGTTATCTAGCTGAGATTATTCTGTATATAAAAAATAAGTTAATACTGTAAGAAAATAAAAAATTATTAAATAGTTAAGTAAATTTTTTCTAATGTAACATTTTTCTACAACTGTAACAATTATAGTTTAAGTTAATAAATATTTAATATTAAAGTATTAATATATATAAAAAAGTTTCATTTTAACTGGCTAAACAATAATTACTTTAAAATTATCAAGATTTTTAAATAGTAAAAGAAGTTGGTGGAAGATTACAAAATATATTTTTTAATTATTTTAATTTTGATAAAATTATATGGTATAATTAAAAAAATGTGCAAAATTATTTTTCTAATTATAAAATTTAAAACGTTATGCATATTCAAATATACAATAATTTTTTACAGTTTATAGATTTTAAACTTAATTTACAGACAAACTACTTGAGATATTTTAATTATTTTTTAACTAACAAATACACTTATATGTTTAATACATATTAAAGCAGAATTAATAATTAAATTAAATATTTCTAAAAACAATTTTTTTTGCGGCGTGAGACCATGCTTTAAAAATTTGAATGCAAAATTGGAAGTATTAGCAACACAATTTCCAAACTTTCTTTTTACTAAATAATATCACTCAGAATATGTAATAAAAAGAACCAAACTAAAGTTGGAAAAATATAAGTACTAGAAATTATATTAAATAAAGTAAAATTAGTTTGAAATTGAAAAAAAAATCTAATCACTTCGCCAAAATGTCAAGTTGCCTACGTACTTTTCTTTGCCATAACCTCGACTGGAGATAAGATATTTTGTTATAATTTATTTATTT